>JAEQBA010003861.1:34351-256035 GCA_019434445.1 Phalangium opilio | reverse complement strand
TGAATGTTTTGAATGCTACAGTTAGGAACTTGAATCCTCTTCAAAATGGAAAAAATCATTCATCATCGAAAGCAACAAAATACGACAAATACATATTAAACCTTGACAATGGCCAAGCCCTTTTGTCATTGTCGATATAGGGAAACCGCTAAACCCACAAATAATGAAGACTTAGATGATCCAACGACTGTCTGACTGTCCCACAATAACTCCATACAAAGAAGAACCCTAATAAAGGACTAAAAATAGTCCATGTAAATATTAGAAGCCTCCTGCCACACATTGATGATATGCGTATAGCAGTCTCCAAACATAACCTGGACATATTAGCAATAACCGAAACATGGCTGAAACCTTTAACACCAGATGTCATGATAAAAATAAATGGCTTTGAATTATATCGATGTGACCGCACCCAACAGACGCGGAGGTGGTGTTTGTTTATACTATCGTCAAGACCTAATCATAAACAACAGCTGCTGACTCCTGAAGAATATCCCTCGAACATTTATCTGCACTTTGTTTGAAACCAACTCGAAACCGGTTCACATCTGCGTATGCTACAATCCACCAGATCCTAATCAAAACAGTACTACATTATCTAAAGAGATTAAACACCTTGCATCACATCTGCAGTCTGATTTAAGTCACGAAGTAATCATCCTTGGTGATTTCAACTGTGACCTTCTCCAACTCCCTTTATCTGCAAAAACGAAGCATTAAATAAAGGCTTCTCATCATTTAAACAACTGATCGTGAATCCGACTCGGATAACTTTGACAAAACTTCGTTAATAGATCATATTTATACAACACACCCGCAACGAATCATATCAAGTGGCGTGACCCCATGTGGGGCATCAGACCACGATATTATTTACTGCATCAGGAAAAAGCGATGTCCAGGGGTTCGAAAAGTCATTACGAAAGTACGAGATTACAAGAACATGAATACCGACCTATTATTGGCTCACTTACGCAAGCCCTTGAAAGCATCAAAGTTGAAAATGTAGATCAAGGGATCGACCACTTCACCGTGCCATAATGAAAATTTGAATCAATTCGCCCATACATACAAAAACGAAAAGCTGTTAATTCATCCCCATGGATTGGGAACGAGATAAATATTGGATGCATATGCGAGATACAACAAAAGAAAGAGTCACAATAGACCGGACTCTGGACAAATATCGACACCTTCGCAACAAAGTCAACGTCATGGTGAAAAATGCCAAAAGCCAGTATTTTCGAAAAAACCTTAATACAACCAACCCTAGCAAAGTCTGGAAATTATTAAAACCGTACCTAAAACAAGAGACTAAAATAATTAAGTCACTACGAGTAAATGGGAACCTACTATCAAGTTCTCTGGAAATAGCCACCCACCTTAATGACCACTTTATAAACAACCAGGCTGCCTCTCTGACAAACATAAGCATACTCCCGTACACACCTAGTACCAACGTGACTCTAAATTCAACCTAAAAGACGTTAATACTCAAACAGTATTTGGCTTGCTCAAATCGCTTGCTGATAGTCGAGCCGCTGGCACAGATGGACTCCAGATCTCCCTTATAAAGGCCCTTGCAATCGTAATTGCCCCAGTGCTCACACAGATAATTAACATGTCATTCAAATCAGGTGTTTTCCTTCCGTTTGGAAGGAAGCAAAAGTAGTGCCTTTATATAAAGCTGGTGACCATACCGATCCAGGAAATTATAGAGGCATATCGCTCTTACAATCCTTATCCAAAATCCTTGAGCGGGGTGTTCACACCCAACTTATAGAATATGTCAGGAAAACCAATTATTCTACCGGATGCAGGCGGGTTTGCTCCTGGCCATTCAACAATGACATGTATTTTAAATCTCCACGAACGCATATCAACAACCTGCAAAGAGTAAATACGTAGCAGTCACTTTCCTCGACCTATCAAAAGCGTTCGATAGTGTCAGACATGATATACTGCTGGAAATCCTACGATCCAAAGGCTTCAGTGACAACTCCCTAAAATGGATACAATCATACTTAACTAACCGTAAACAGTTAGTAACGGTCAATGGTTCTAGCTCAACATTCCTTCCAATCCGAGCGGGTGTACCGCAAGGCAGCGTACTGGGACCTATCTTATTTAATTTATATACTAGTGACAACAATACATCCTTAACCACCTCTGACTGTATAGAATATGCTGATGACACAGCCGTCTTAAATTCGAACAAAGATTTAGACACACTGTTATCTGACCTAGAGCGTGATATTTTATCACTTCGGGAAACCTTGCGTATAAAAGGCCTAGTGCTAAATGAGAAAAAATCTGTCTTCATGATTTTTAGCCCAACTAAGACAAAAGAATCCAAGCAGAATGTAAAACTCGACTATTGACACTGAATATAACGCGCGTTTCCTCCTGTAAATATCTTGGCCTCCATTTCGACGAACTCTTAAACTGGACTACTCATATAGACTATACATATAGTAAGATCCGGCAAAAGAACTGGCTCCTTAAATCCTTCTATCCACCATTGATCAGAAAACATCTCACTTATTATACAATGAGCTTATACAGCCTCTATTCGATTATGCCAACATCTTTTACAACAATACATCAAACGCCAAAACTAAAAAGCTTCAGACGCTGCAAAATAACTGCGCAAGGTCAATTGAAAAAAACCAGCCAGATCATCAGCAAGCAATGCAAGACAAGATCTAGGTTGGATGAATTTAAAGCAACGCCTCAGTTATCACATACTTATACTAATGTATAAAATTCGTGCCAATAAAATGCCCACCTATATCGAAGACTTATTTGCAACAACGATAACACAAAACCACCACCATAACACAAGATTCCATAATCTAAACCCACCCTCTCAGAGAGCAACCAATCACTTCAGTAATAGAAGTATAAAAACTCTTTGTGTAAAACTATGGAACTCACTGACTATCGATATTAAGAATCAAAATCTTTTACTACTTTTAAAAGGATGTAAAGAATATATTTTAAAACAACTGTAATTTATTTGAAAGGACCCCTATGTAAACCAGACCTCGGTCTGATAGGTATATCCTAATAAAGCTATAATTTATTTATTTATTTAAGTAAACAATGTAGTCAGGGTTGGATTTGTAAACTATGGAAAAACATCTGACATGATGAAATAATTATGGGAATTGAAGCCTTGGGAATTGATGGAATCCTCAATTAGAACCTTTACAATCAGACATTATGAAAACATTTAGAGAAAGCACTGAAATAGTTGACGATAGATATCAGGTAAAATTCCCATGGCGGGTAGAGAAAGAGGTTCTGCCCAAAATAAAACCATAGCCACACAAGGATGAATCTTTGGTACGAAAATTTAATCAAGATCAAGAACTGTATTCAGACTATAAAAAGAAATAGAGGAACAGTTAGATTTAGGAATAGCTGAACATGTGTCAGACACAATGATTAAAGAAAACGAGGTTGGACATATTACATGCCCCACCAGCCCCAGTACTCAAAAAGGAACGCGCTACAACCAAATTGAGGGTTGTATTTGACGCCTCTCCAGTGAAAAGGGACAACCGTCCCTAAACGATTGTCTTAGCAGCGGGGCCAATCTGAACCCGGACCTCTTGTTGCTACTCCTTAGATTTAGAAAACATACAATAGCAATCACGGCCGATATAGAAAAGGCCTTTTTTACAGGTAGGCGTGGCGGAAGAGGTTCTATGGGTCAAGGAGGTTAATGGACAAGTATTGGGAAATGAATTCGTCTCACTTAGGATGGCCAGAGTGCCATTTGGCATAACTTCTATTCCTTCTTATTGGCGGGAACTATAAAATTTCACATTGAAAAATTTAAAGAGCAAAAACCCCAGGCAGTAGAAGTACTTAACAAGGACTTGTATGTCAATGACCTTACAAGTGGGGAGGATAGTGTCGAGGGGGCGTTGCAACTTTCAAAAGAAGTAGCAAAAATCATAAAACAAGCCAACATGAAGCTTAGAAAATGGCAAACAAACTCGAAGGAGCTTGCTCTGGAAACAAGAAAACATGTCGGGGAAAGTTGTAGGATACTATTTGAGGAACAAGCAGAACCAGAAAAACAAAAGGTGTTAGGATTAGTGTGGGACCCTAAAACCGACAAATTTTCTTTCGATTTAACGAATCTGGAAGAAATACTCCCAAGCATAAAAGAAAATAAAAGAACAGTACTTAGCATGGTAGCACAGATCTTTGACCCTATGGGGATTTTAGCTCCATATACCATTAGAGCAAAAATGCTACTTCAACTTTTGTGGGTAAACAAGGTCTCTTGGGACGAAACAATAAGTGAGGAACATGGAAGGATGTTTAGAAATTGGTACGGGGAATTGCCCGAAATTAGAAAAATCGCCATCAACAGGTGCTATTTTAAGGAGTCTCCGAAAATATTTCCAATGTTTCCCTGCATTGTTTCTGTGATGCGAGTTTGAAGGCGTATAGCGCCGTAATCTATGTGCGCTACCTAGTTAACTCAACAGATGTTAGGGTATCAATAGTAGGGTAGCCCCATTGCAGGAATTGAGTCTCCCTAGATTGGAACTGATGGGTTGCGTCATTGGCGCTAGATTAGTAAAGTTTGCAAAAGAAGCCTTTGACCAAACTAATTTAGAAATCTTTATGTGGTCGGATTCGACTATAGCGTTGAGCTGGATTAGGGGTGCTACCGACATTTGGAAACCTTTTGTTTCCATTATAGTAAAAGAGATAAAAAAATCTCAGAACCAAAAAACTGGCACCACTGTCCAGGTCAACAGAATCCAGCCGACTTGCCCACCAGGGGGTGTAAAATTGATGATTTAGATAAGGGGACATTTTGGTGGAAAGGCCCAAATTGGCTCAAGGGGGAACAAGCAAACTGGCCGTTGGGAAAAGATCAAACCGAATCAAAAGAAAATTTAGAAACAGTAGAATGCGAAAAAAGGAAAACAGTTTTAGTCATTAGGTGTGAAGAAAACCCTAGCTTAACCAATTAATTGAGCTAAAAAACTATAGTAATTTAAACAAGCCTTTGCGGATAACGGCCTACATTTTTAGATTTTTAGACAAATGTAGAAAAATCCAGATTAAAAGGGGACCCATTGAAGCCAGCGAGCTAACAGGGCAGAATTTGCTTAGATTAGGGCTACCCAAAATATAGAATTTAGCGAGGAAATTAAAACCTTAACGGCGGGGAGCTCAATTATAAACAGTTCAAAAACTGCGACTCTTAGACCAATTTTAGATGACGAAGGAATCATGAGTGTAGGTGGTAGGCAGTAGGCTAGATGAATCTAGCATGAGTTACACCGCGAAACACCCTATAGTCTTAGAAAAATCTAGCCAATTATCAAAGTTGATAATGAGAAAGAGTCACGAGGAAGTGTGCCACTCCGGAACACAAGACACAATAACCCAGGCTCGTGAAAGATATTGGATAATATCAGGCAGGCAATTAGCAAAAAACTATAGTAAAGGGATGTTTTCTTTGCAAAAAACACTTAGCAACTGCGGGGGATGCCCCAATGGCAAATTTGCCCAGGGAAAGAATCAGTGAGACCCCTGTTTTCAAACTTTAGGAGTAGATTTTGTGGGGCCTTGTTGGTCAAAATTGACGGAAAAATGGAGAAATCATATATTTGTCTATTTACGTGCGCCGTATCACGTGCGGTGCACTTAGAGCGGGTTTCTTCATTATCCACTCACGAATTTTTGTTAGCATTCACTCGAATGATATCTAGGAGGGGTATACCACACATTGTATATAGCGACAATGGGAAAACCTTTAAAAAGCAGATAGAGAGTTGAAACAAATTTGGAAAACCCTAAAAGACCCTGATGTATTGAATTTTTTTGGTAAAAAAGGCATTGAATGGAGATTTATCACCGAACGAGCGGCGTGGCATGGGGGTATTGGGAGAAATTGGTTAGATCTACAAAAACAACCTTAAAGAAAATAATGGGGAAGGCTGAACTAACATACTCTGAAATGGAGACCATGTTAGTGGAAACTGAAGCCGTAATCAATGATAGACCAATAACCTACGTATTCAATGACGTTGGGGAACCCAGTCCCTTGACTCCTTCGCACTTACTGTTAGGGAAAAGGGTAACTTGTCTGCCACCACAGAAAACGCAAAAAGAAAAAATTCTAACCTCTAGAAATGAAATAACTAAGAAACAAAAATATAGAATAGAATTAACTGAAAAACTTTGGAAGAGGTGGAGAAAAGAATATATTTTAGAATTAAGATCAGCACACCACAGCACATTAAACAAAACAAAAAAGAGTTAAAAGTAGGAGACGTTGTTCTCATCCACGAGGATAACGTAAAAAAGCATATGTGGAATTTAGGCGTGATAACGCAAATAATAATTGGCAGGGACGGAAAGGTTAGATCGTACATGTTAAAAAAGAGTAAAGGAAACGAATTAAGAAGACCTGTCCAATTATTATATTCTTTGGAAGTTAATGATGATGTTAGCTGTGGCATAGGGGCTAGCCACCACCCTCTATGCATTGTAAAGGCGTTAGATAAGTGGCAATAAGTCGCAAGATGACTTGGTCCAATTAGCTAGCTGAACTTATTTTAACTAAAAATTATCTTGTATAAAATTGTAAAAAATTTAAAAATTCATTGTTAACTTATTAATTTTGTAACTGTATATCAGTGTATGTTTTTTTCATATTTTAATTTGGAAAGACTACGTCTTTCGGCGGGGAGTGTTGAGAAAAAGGTCAGAGTTCCCCAAAAATAACCTTAAAGGGTTAAAAATAGAAACTAAAATTCAAAAGAGTTAAAAAAACCGCAACAAATCGCCTTTAAAATTAAAACCAGATCATCTATAGAAGAGGCGTGAACGCCTGACCCTAACTTTACATTTCGGTGGAAGGGGACGTTCAGGTGTGGAGGGTCAAGAACCCAAAAGACGTCATCCTATCTTTTGAAAAACTCTCCCTCTCGAAGCGTAGTCCATATCACACGTGCAAATAAATTTGTTTTTCTTGTATATAAGTTCATGGACTGTATGTATAAAAGGCCTACGGGCCCCTTTGTAACTCACAACACTTTTGGAATTCAAACAACAAGGAGCTCTGCTCCAGCAAAAATAAAACTTAGAAAACAACCTTAGTACTTTGATTTAGAAAGTAAAAACTATGAACCTTAGGAAGCAAGTAAAAGCTTAAAATTCTAGTATTTAGAAAACGTAGACCAGAAACTTAGTTCCGGTAAATCTCGCGCAAAACAAAACATATTTAGCGCGATTGGGATTTTTCAGTCGGTCCCGATTGCGAATCTTACCGCCCAGCTCTCCCAGCTGTACAACAACGTTACTTTAATTTTTACAGTATTTGTGCCTTTTTAACAGGCGTATTGTTACAATTGTAACACTACAGACCTTGTATTTCTAATGGGACCGGCAATACCGCAACACTGAGCCGAAAAACCAGGATGGTAATTGTTTGGACCTATCCGGTCAGGACATTGAAGGACCAAACATACCGCGGTGTCACGTGTTGAACGTTAAAGCGACCTTCACCATTATACACACCATGACCTGCTCAAGCTGGCAATTTTTGAAAACTCAACTTTGAGGAACTTTCGGTCTCTTTAGATATACAGGGTTTTTCAGTGTAGCAGCTAAGTAGTAGAATTACAGTAGTTGGTCTCGTTTCCTAGCAAATTGCCAACCTGTTCTAACCAGGACAAATTGGACAGCACGTTTATTTTGGGTGAAGGTCGCGGTAACGTTCAACTAAAGGCAGTGCTTTATGCCGAACGGTCTCCACACCGACAGCATTCGGGTGCGAGCACCTTCGTGATTTCGGTAGTGCAAGATCGTGAACGTAGAAGAGACTGTATAGTCTGTAATGAGGATAGAGACTTTGACGTCGTAGAAAGTTTTCAAGCCAATCTCATGCTAGTCTAGAGCGGTGGAACAAGAAGTTGTACTAAGCCATTCTACTGTTCGTGCCAGTTTACAAGGGCATTACTACCGGCATTATCATACCCCCTACATCAAGCCTTAACGGACGAGGATTTCCTAAGACGGCAATACCATTAGTCTTACCATGCGTCATGAGTTTACTGCTTGCAAATGTATTGCAAGACATGGACACTCGTCTGGAAGAGTGCCTCAACCACAATGGTAGACTAGACACTTCGAATATTTACGTTGAGCTGTTTACCAAACAGTTTAGAGGTTGCAATTTGAGGCCCAGGTTCTAAGACTAATCGTAGGACTGTGCTTTAAAATATTTTGTTGCATTCAGGCATATTCTCCAGTATTCTTTTTTACCTTCTCGCTCGTTGTCACTTGCATACAATAAAACATGAATTCTAAACATTTATTTACACCCTGTATAATTTAGTATGACATCACCCGTGGCAGTAATTCGGGTTTTACATAAAGGAAGCTGTTGGTCTGGTCTCGACAACACTGTATGTGTATACAGTGTACGAAACAAATATTTTTCTTCCATATTTCAAATACCGTCGTTTTTAGCCACATCGTTTGATGTACATCTAACGATGGGGGTATTAGTTTGGCTTGGTCTGAAGAAGAAGAAGTATCGTTCGTATTTTTAAAGGGAGAGTGAAAAGAGGCATTTTTGATTTTCAAAGGGTGGCGATTATGATTTCTCTATAACAATGCATTACGAATGCACTATGCACATATGAATGAACGCACTTAGAGTGAAAAGGGATAAATTGTGTTTAGGTGATATTTTTCATTCACTGGTGATTTTAAAGGTGGAAAGGCTGATGATTTATCTATAACAGTACAATGCGGATGCAGTGTGAAAATATTAATGAACAAACAGTAATATATGTATATCTTTTATGAACACCACAATTTGTCATATTGCCTTACCGTAAATGAGAGATTTCATTCTCTCTTTAAAATTTGTCACACTTTAAGCCATGAATATTCTAAGAATCCGAACAACTTTCTATAGAATAAAAAGTTCGGGGTTTACACAAAGAAAGAACTCAAGTTGGGTGTTTTACCGAATTCTCTCTTTCAAATGCTTCCGGGCATAAGTTCATGTTATAAATCTAAAAGAGTCTATGTTGTAAACTCATCGAGTGGATAATCACTATAACTATCTGTTTTTTAGCCACATGTTTAGTTTGATGTACAAAAGTCATTGCCAATTTTAAAAGGGATTGGGATTATTTAGTGGTTCCATGCAATCATTTTAGCACTGTTAAAAGCAACGCGTCGAGGGGCTATTCACTAATGAAGATTTTCTTTCATTGGTGATGTTTATTGATGCTTTTAAATGTGATAGGGATTTATTGATGATTTAAAATGGATGGGGATTAAGGGTAACTAATACCTATTCCAAAGATAGAATGCCCTCGATAGATGGAGCCTTACAAACGATGGGGCTCTAATTTGGCTGGGGCCATCTTGTTAAACTTCTTTCTTAAATAAAGTACAACATTATATGCTTATGAAAATCAATGTTATTGGATATAAGTTAAATGTAATTAACTATAATTAAGTACTTCTTTAAGCAATTAGAAATAGATCAACCCCAAATGTATGACGGTAAAGCAAAAATAAAATTATTAAAATTTTAATTACATTAAGACTGAAGTAACAGATATTATAAAAAAACGTCTTGGTTTAGACCAAGGCCGAAAAAACCAACGATATACAGGGTGTTTCTGATAAGTCTGCCATAAATCAAGGGGCGTGTTCTTTGGGTCAAACTGAGTGGAAAGTGTCAAAGAACATGGGGTGTACAAGAATTTGCAACGAAGATATGGCCCCCCAAACATTGGCCCCTAAAACAAGAAAATATTCGAATATGTAGACTAAAACAAATTCAGCCTTATCAACTTGTTTAGAAATAATGAGACAATTTCAATAGTTTCCCTCTAACATCGTTATTGAACTTTCACCTGGCAGAAGTGTATTAAATGAGTAGAAGTATGCCTACTCTAGTAAAGTAAATTCAAAGTATCATGGTACCTTTCGGTTGGTATTACTTTTATTCTTAACAAGTTAACATGGACGTTACAGGTATTGTTCAAAATGTCCACCACCGGCGTTAAGACAAACATGAACCCGTCTTTCGAAAGATTCTTGGACATGTTGGAAGATTCCTGGCATGTTCCTGATTGTTTGACAACCTTCAATAATTCGTCTTCGCAAGTCTTCCTCATCACGGACTTCATTCTTGTACACGATGTCTTTGAGATGACCCCAAAGATAGAAATCGCACGGATTTAAATCCGGAGATCTGGCTGGCCACGCAACTGGTCCTCCACGCCCAATCCACCTCAAATTAAACGTAGCATTAAGATGTTCTCTAACTGCGCGGCTGAAATGTGGGGGTGCCCCGTCGTGCATAAACCACATGTCACGAAGTAATGCTAACGGTATGTCCTCGAGTAGTTCAGGTAAAGTGTCTCTTAAGAACGTGAGATATGCTTCACCATTTAGTCTGGGTGGAAGAAAATGCGGACCTAGTAAATGATTACCGACAATGCCGCACCATACGTTTAAAGAAAATTGCTGTTGGTGACTTCTAACACTAGTTGCGTGTGGGTTTAATTGGCGCCATTCGTGGTGGTTGTGATAGTTCAGAATTCCATCCCGGGAAAAATGTGCCTCGTCGGTTACTAAAAGGACCCGTGGAAATTGATTGTCCTCTACTCTGGCCAAAAACCACTCGCAAAAGTCGATGCGTCTTGGATAATCTGCCGGGTTAAGAGCTTGCACCTTTTGAATATGATACGGGTGAAACTGATGTCCGCGGAGAATTCGCCAGACCAAAACGTGATTAACATGTAATTGTCGTCCAACTTGTCTGGTACTTGTCGAGGGGTCCTCATCGAACATGGCAAGGACGTCTTCCTCGATTTCCTCCATGTCTTCTGGAATGTCTCGCTCTCGAACGTTGTTGGGTTGTACTTATCCGATGTCCCTCAAGCGCCTGTCAACAGCCTCGAACGTACGACGATTTGGTATGCGTCGTTGCGGAAATTGTTCCTGGTATCGCCGCTGTGCTTCCACTGAATTGCCCTGCGCCAGTCCATACATGAGATGCATGTCTGCATATTCTGCATTGGTATACGCCATACTGTACTACCACACGTTCGTTCGAAGTGATACTGTGACGTTATCAACAACATCGCGTTACTTTATAGCAAACCACCGTTTAGTTTTTACGTTTGCGTCATGACTGTCAGCATTGTTTTTTATTCACGGACTTCATTCTTGTACACGATGTCAAAAAAATCTTTGAGATGACCCCAAAGACTTTTTAGCAAACCACCGTTTATTGTTTACGTTTGTGAATAAAAAACAATGCTGACAGTCAAGACGAATTATTGAAGGTTGTCAAACAATCAGGAACATGCCAGGAATCTTCCAACATGTCCAAGAATCTTTCGAAAGACGGGTTCATGTTTGTCTTAACGCCGGTGGTGGACATTTTGAACAATACCTGTAACGTCCATGTTAACTTGTTAAGAATAAAAGTAATACCAACCGAAAGGTACCATGATACTTTGAATTTACTTTACTAGAGTAGGCATACTTCTACTCATTTAATACACTTCTGCCAGGTGAAAGTTCAATAACGATGTTAGAGGGAAACTATTGAAATTGTCTCATTATTTCTAAACAAGTTGATAAGGCTGAATTTGTTTTAGTCTACATATTCGAATATTTTCTTGTTTTAGGGGCCAATGTTTGGGGGGCCATATCTTCGTTGCAAATTCTTGTACACCCCATGTTCTTTGACACTTTCCACTCAGTTTGACCCAAAGAAAACGCCCCTTGATTTATGGCAGACTTATCAGAAACACCCTGTATGTGAGGTTTATCATTTGACTGAAGTTCAGATATTGCAATTGTTTTAGTTATTTTTATCCATTTAATCCTTAATCAATATTAAATTCAATCAACTGATTTTACTGTTAATCGATCCATTCCCTCTAAATTAATTGAAAAAATTACCTATCTACGCTTTTTCAAGAACAATTACATTTTCCGAAAACATTTTATCATGAAATAAATTATTTTGAAGGGATTTCGTGTCGACAATTACTAACTTGAAAGCACCTTGACGGGCATAGTTTTAATTAAGGCTGGCTTGACAAATTTTGAAGTTTGCACCAAGAAAGTTTAAATCTGTAGTAAGTTTCTGAGAAGACTGATGTTCAAGAAATTATGATAAATAACATATTCCGGACTTGCCCGCCAACCTTAATAACCTAAAACTATAAAACATTCGTGTACATGAAGGATTACGGTTGTGGCTTGACACTCGCTAGCGCCTGAAGGACCGATCACTCAGAGTAATCGGTGTTCAATTGTAAGTGAGTGTACCATTTGAAAATTACATACAGATAATTAAAACACAGGGGTGATGCCACCATTGAGGTCTTCTCTCTCTCTTGCCTAGAAGCCCCGCTATAGGCAGTGAGAGTTGACTAGCCTCTTGCCTGTAGTGAACTTTGGCACAGTCTGGCGGTGACCCTTGGTGTGAGGGAGAATACCCCAATGGTGGCCTCGCCCCTGTGTGTTTTCCGAAATGGTCTTTATGCGTACTAAAATGATTACACGTAATACGTAACCGGTGTACAAGTATTGCCAAAAATGTAGAAATGACGTTTCAAATGAAGACTGAATTATGACCAAGAAATTCTAAAGCACGGAGAGGGAAATTGCAGTGCAATCTCTTCTTCATAGAGGCGACAATAGAAATGTAGCATTTCGATTAACGAAATTAAATGTATAAATTCATGCAACACCCTTGTTTGGCATCCACTATTAAATATTTACATTTTCCTTTCGAATTATGTCAAAGTTCACCTGCTCTTTTTAGAAAGTCAGTAGAATATTTCAAATATTCAATATTGACCCCTCAACACGTACTCCCTTCAAAATAATTAATTTCATGATAAAAAGTTTTCGGAAAATGTAATTGTTCTTGAAAAAGCGTAGATAAGTATTTTTTTCAATTAATTTAGAGGGAATGGATCGATTAACAGGAAAATCAGTTGATTAAATTTAATATTGATTAAGGATTAAAGGGATAAAAATAACTAAAACAATTGCAATATCTGAACTTCAGTCAAATGATAAACCTCACAAATATCGTTGTTTTTTCGGCCTTGGTCTAAACCAAGACGTTTTTTTATAATGTCATCTGCTTTACTATATATTCTCTATGCTTGGAATACTGCTTTAAGCTTAGTTCCCACTTGATAGAAAACACGACGGAAACACTGCGTAAGTACCTCTTCGGTAAAACATCTTCCGCCTAACGTGACCGAAACAGCTCTCGGTCGAACAGAAGTGGTGTTCAATTTTTGAAGCAGAGGCCGACGTAAAATTATTTTCATAACCAATCAAAATTCGTTTCGGGATGAAGCTTCTGCTGACGTCATAATAGGGAGTTTTTTTATCGCCGCTTTGAGTTTTTTTTTTCAACTAGCCAGTCGCCATTGCCACCTTTGCATGTTATGAACTTTTGAGTTTGAATTCTCTAATCGGATTTGATCGCTAGTCGATATTGCCGTGTTTGTATGTAATAAACCTTTGATTTGAATCTCTGACCTTAATTTAGTAGAAGTAAGCTCCCTAATTAAGATACCATCAAGGGAAAATCAAAGGCCAAGGCTTAAGTTCTTACAACTCGTTTCACGTGACTACCTGCCGACCGCCCCTTTTGGTCTGAATTCGGTCGTATGTGTGAACCGAACTAAAATCTTGCCGTCGAAGGCCTGCGTAAAACTCAATTTATGGACACAGCGCTAAAGTTTTCGGTCATCAGTTTCGGTCAAGAGGGAACCTAGCTTTAATAATTCGTAATTTTTTACATAAAAAAAGAGAGATATAATTCCTTATCTAGGTAAATAAGTTTGTAAGTAGTCCTCTTGACTCAGAGAGGTAATATTTTGGTTTTTCCAACTTGGTTTTTAAGTAATAAGAAATTTTTTATCGTCGGCAGCGTTTAAAAATAAAATATTTGCTGATAGGCAGTGTATTACGTACTCGTTTTATGTTCAAAATTCTTTGCAGTGTTATGTGATGCATATGGCCTAAAAATGAAAATAAACATCAAGAAATGTTTTTATAAAGGTGCATTGCTTTAATTTAAAATTATTTGGTTCTTGTAAACTATCAATTTTGCTAAATATTTTACAAAATAATTGGGTTTAGTGCTCATTTTATCTAGCCACTCAATCGTTATAGGTTAAAAGATTTTTGCAGGACAAGATAGAATCTTTCCGATCCCGGGAATTAGTATTTTAATTTCATTGGGAACATTTAACCCAAGATGTTTGTCCCATTTGATGAATCCGACAATTTGCGGCGTCGGTCGGCAGAATGGGAGGAAAGCGGTTAACTACTATAGTCAAATCAACTTGAAATGCTGTAAATACGGGACTAAAATGAGGTAAATTAGGTGAATAAAGGCATAGATTAGGGTATTAATACGGGCAAATAATATTTGACCATAGCGTGAATTGATCACACCAAAATCGTTCTCGTTAAATTGTTAATGCAATCCTATTATAACGCGAAACAGTTACGTATGAATACCAATTCGTTCTCGTTTGAACGCCAGAAGTGCTTACATGTGGACGCCAAAATCGCTTACCTTTGAACGCCAAACACGACCTCGTTTGAACGCCAAACACGACCTCGTTTGAACGCCAAACACGACCTCGTTTGAACGCCAAACACGACCTCGTTTGAACGCCAAACACGACCTCATTTGAACGCCAAACACGATCTCGTTTGGACGCCAAACACGATCTCGTTTGGACGCCAAACACGACCTCGTTTGAACCACAAACACGATCTCGTTTGAACGACAAACACGATCTCGTTTGAACGACAAACACGACCTCGTTTGAACGGCAAACACGATCTCGTTTGAACGGCAAACACGATCTCGTTTGAACGGCAAACACGATCTCGTTTGAACGCCAAACACGATCTCGTTTGAACGCCAAACACGACCTCGTTTGAACGCCAAACACGTTCGCGTTTGAACGCCAAACACGACCTCGTTTGAACGACAAACACGATCTCGTTTGACCGACAAACACGACCTCGTTTGAACGCCAAACACGACCTCGCTTGAACGCCAAACACGACCTCATATGAACACCAAACACGATCTCGTTTGAACGCCAAACACGATCTGGTTTGAACGCCAAACACGATCTCGTTTGAACGCCAAACACGACCTCGTTTGAACGCCAAACACGATCTCGTTTGAACGCCAAACAAAACCTCGTTTGAACGTCAAACACGATCTCGTTTGAACGCCAAACACGATCTCGTTTGAACGTTAAACACGACCTCATTTGAACGCCAAACACGATCTCCTTTGAACGCCAAACACGACCTCGTTTGAACGCCAAACGCGACCTCATTTGAATGCCAAACACGACCTCGTTTAAACGCCAAACACGATCTCGTTTGAACGCCAAACACGACCTCGTTTGAACGCCAAACACGACCTCATTTGAACGCCAAACACGATCTCGTTTAAACGCCAAACACGATCTCGTTTGAACGCCAAACACGATCTGGTTTGAACGCCAAACACGATCTCGTTTGAACGCCAAACACGACCTCGTTTGAACGCCAAACACGATCTCGTTTGAACGACAAACACGATCTCGTTTGACCGACAAACACGATCTCGTTTGAATGCCAAACACGACCTCGTTTGAACGCCAAACACGACCTCGTATGAACACCAAACACGATCTCGTTTGAACGCCAAACACGATCTCGTTTGAACGCCAAACACGATCTCGTTTGAACGCCAAACACGACCTCATATGAACACCAAACACGATCTCGTTTGAACGCCAAACACGATCTCGTTTGAACGCCAAACACGATCTCGTTTGAACGCCAAACACGATCTCGTTTGAACGCCAAACACGATCTCGTTTGAACGCCAAACACGATCTCGTTTGAACGCCAAACACGACCTCGTTTGAACGCCAAACACGATCTCGTTTGAACGCCAAACACGATCTGGTTTGAACGCCAAACACGATCTGGTTTGAACGCCAAACACGATCTCGTTTGAACGCCAAACACGATCTCGTTTGAACGCCAAACAAGACCTCGTTTGAACGCCAAACACGATCTGGTTTGAACGCCAAACACGATCTCGTTTGAACGCCAAACACAACCTCGTTTGAACGCCAAACACGATCTCGTTTGAACCTCAAACAAGACCTCGTTTGAACGTCAAACACGATCTCGTTTGAACGCCAAACACGATCTCGTTTGAACGCCAAACACGATCTCGTTTGAACGCCAAACACGACCTCATTTGAACGCCAAACACGACCTCGTTTAAACGCCAAACACGATCTCGTTTAAACGCCAAACACGATCTCGTTTGAACGCCAAACACGATCTCCTTTGAACGCCAAACACGACCTCGTTTGAACGCCAAACGCGACATCATTTGAACGCCAAACACGATCTGGTTTGAACGCCAAACACGATCTGGTTTGAACGCCAAACACGATCTGGTTTGAACGCCAAACACGATCGTGTTTATGTTGGATCTATCTGCCTAGACACACCACGGCACTATGTCGACGACGTGACGATGGCTTCGCCGGAAGTGCAATATTTTAAACTTAAAGCGCCCAGAAGGTTTAACAGATAAACATATCTTGATCTTTCAGTCCTTCTTTGTCTATATGTCTACTAGCTATTCTGTCCAGGGTGGACCTCAAGTCCTCTCAAATCCCAACAACATCCCAGTCTCACATTTGGTTTACTCTGCCAACGTGCAACAACCTCATGCTTGTTCTGCCCAAACAAAATAACTTCAGCCCCGGGTCTCACCGTCATCCTCTTTAATGCACAGCATCTTTTTGGCAAACGCGATGAACTTATTTCCCTCTCCCCGACCTGGAATGCTGACTGTATTTGCATTACGGAGACCTGGGCTTCTCCCTCACAAAATGACGCCATCTTTAATCTTCCAGGTTACACACTTTTACGTCAAGATCGTGCAAATCGCGCGGGTGGCGGTATTATCGTCTATATTCGTCATACTCTTGTTCACCACTTATTACCCGTTCCAACGACCTACCCAGAATCCTTATGGATTGACTTCAAGCCAGAATCTTCTCGCACTTGGATAACGCTAGGCTGCATTTACCGCCCCCCAAACACGTCCCCGACTGAAACTTCCAAACTCTTCCAAAATCTCAAACTAATATCTGCGCAACGCCCTGAAATCATTATCACCGGGGACTTTAACCTGCCTTCAATCTGTTGGACAACCATTACCCCCACTCTCAGTGCCTCGTCAGTCCATAATGACTTTCTCGAACTACTTCACTATTCGGCTCTGAGCCAGCATGTCAATTTCCCGACCAGATTTAGCCAAAGCAACTCTCTATCTCACAACACCCTGGACTTAATCTTAACCAAGGCTAACGTCACCCCGAATATATCTTCATTACCACCAGTTGGTGGTAGTGACCATGTCACGCTCTGCGCAGTATACCCATTGACTAGCCCACGACTATCTCCTATCAAATTTACTCGTGACTTCGACTATAGTCGGAGAGACTTTATCAAACTAAACACCCTGTTGGCAGCTACGGACTGGTCCACTCTCTCTCAGCTGCCTACCGAAGAGGCTTGGTTGCTTTTTAAGGAAAAACTCTTTGCTTGTGTCTCTCAGGCAATTTCGCTTTACGATCACTCTGTGTCGCGCCATTCCCGGTCTTGAATTACTCGTTCTACGAAACGTGCCATACGCAAAAAAGAACGACTATGGAAGAAACTGAGCCACGCCATTTCCACTAACCACAGTCACGCACAACTCCGTCTCCGACCCCTCTACAAATCTCAAGTCTGCCTAGTCAAATCTCTGTTACGCAAAGCAACTTCGCAGTCCCATGCTCGTAAACTATCCACAATCAAGACACACCCACGTGCCTTCTACCGTTTCGTACGCCGTCAAATACGTTCCATCCCGACTCGTCTCAATATTCGGCTCAGTTATGGTGCACAAACCGACTCGGATGAAGCCATGGCGAACACTTTAAATGACACTTTAACCAAAAACTTTAATACAAATCCCACTGATCTAACTGTATTACCCCAAAGTCTTGTAGCTCAAATGCCTGATTGCCTACCAAACTTAGTCGATCTTAAGCGTATTCTCCGCAACCTTGATTCAAAAAGTGCTTCGGGTCCTGATGGAATTCCAAACCGCCTCCTGAAGAATTGTGCCTCCTCGCTTGCCAAACCTCTTCTAATCCTTTTTTCTCTCACCTTAACTGAAGGGACCCTCCCCTCGGACTGGCGTGTTGCCCACGTCACACCCATATACAAAGGTAAAGGTAGCAAAAGCGATGCCATGAATTACAGACCCATCAGCTTAACATCTACGGTTTGCAAAGTCCTTGAAAAGTGCATCCGTACGCCTCTCTTACAGTTTATAACCCCCCATCTAAGCAAGTTCCAACATGGTTTTCTAAACAACAGATCTGTAGAGTCAAACCTCCTTTCGGCGTTTTCTACGTGGCTCTCAGCTTTTGATGAGGGACATAGGGTTGACGTCATCTATCTAGACATAGCTAATGCCTTTGACTCGGTTCCCCACCAACGTTTGTTGGCCAAACTTAGGGTTTTGGGTATAAATAATAATATCTACCAGTGGATTAAATCCTACTTACTTGCTCGCACTCAGTCAGTCCGCGTTGGCGATTCCCTAAGTATACTTTCCTACCAGTTACTAGTGGCGTCCCTCAGGGTAGCGTTCTTGGCCCTCTCCTGTTCCTTATCTTCATAAATGACCTCCCCTCTCAATTATCCTCTAAGTTGTGCCTCTTTGCGGACGATCTCAAAATCTTTCGTGTGATCCACTCTTATGACGATGTATCCAAACCCTACAGTCCGACCTAACTCGGCTTGAGGCTTGGACCTCGCGTACTGGCCTCTCTTTCAACAGCCAAAAGTCCTTATTGCTAACCATTAACCGTATACTAAATCTGATGAAGACCTACCCTCTCCATACTACCTTAGTGGTCAACCTATCCGTCAAGTAAACGAATGTCGTGATTTAGGAGTGCAAGTCTCCCATAACCTTAAATTCCACACCCATATTGCTAGGACATGTAGTCGCGCCAATGGGCTACTCGCGACCATCAAAGGCAATTTTCCAAATCTCTCCCACCGATTTCTTACGCGTCTTTTCAACTGCTATGTTCGTCCGACCCTTGAATTTGGTTGCCAATTATGGAACCCCTCCTCTAGTGGTGATATAAAACTCCTTAACGACGTGCAGGGTCGCGCTTCAAAAATCCCTAAGTCTCTACGCAACTTACCTCGCGAAAGCAGACTCGCTTCCCTCGGTTGGGCCCCCCTGTCCAGTCGGCGCACCTACATGGATCTAATAAGCCTCTTTCGTGTCCTACACTCCTCCGATCAGACCTACTTTATTTTCTCCCCTCACACGCACTATACCCGCGGTCACAGTCGCCAACTCTTTCTCCCGCCATCCTGCAAAGACCCACTAAAGCACTCTTTCTTCAGGAGAACTATACCCGTTTGGAACTCCTTTCCTGAAGAAGTCGTTTCCCTACGTTCGATTTCTCAATTCAAATTGGCTACCAAAAAATTCTTAGGTCTATAACTTATCTCCCCACGGATTTGGAGCTGTAAGGCTTTGTAAAGCCCTAGCTCGTCATACACAACGGAGCAAAAAAAAATGTCATTCAACCTTTAAGTTAAATGACAGCCTCGGAATGGAGGTTTGACGCCACTACTAGAGAAAATTATGGTTTCTAAATATTATTCGTAACATTCATGTTGTGTTTATTCATGTCATCTTTGGCAACCCTCCACTATAGTTGGAAACATACTACTCTTAGTTGACTAGGTCAAAAAAACAGGGTTTATTCGAATGTTTTAAAAAATATTACAGCAATGTTTTAATTCATTGATATCACACCCAATATTTGGACTGCTTATTAATGAACAAGTTGTCGCGAGAGAGAATGTTTTCATTTAGGCTGACTGTACCATGATACTTTGAATTTACTTTACTACAGTAGGCATGCTTCTACCCATTTAATACACTTCTACCAGGTAAAAGTTCAATAACGATGTTAGAAGGAAGACTATTGAAATTGTCTCATGTTTCTAAACAAGTTGATGAGGCTAAATTTGTTTTACTCTACATTTTCGAACATTTTCTTGTTTTAGGGGCCAATGTTTGGGGGGCCATATCTCAGTTGCAAATTCTTGTACACCCCATGTTCTTTGACACTTTCCACTCAGTTTGACCCAAAGAACACGCCCCTTAATTTATGGCACACTCAGTTTGACCCAAAGAACACGCCCCTTAATTTATGGCAGACTTATCAGAACACCCTGTATAAAACCCAGTGGACCCTTCGGAATTGCGGAAACCAGTAGGGGGATATAAGACGGCAAACTTCACCCTCCATTTTGTGTAAACTGCGACACTTCAGGTAAAGTTAGGTTAGGTTTAGCCTTGGTGAGTTTTAGGTTAGATTTTAAGTTGAAGACGGCCAACCTGGGGAGAAGACGGCTGACGGACCCCCCTTTATATACTGCTATACGATAATTTGAAAATTAAACCTAACATACATTACGCCTAATAGGTTAGCTCAGGTAAGGTTAGCTTCGGTTAGTTTAGGTTTTGTTAGGTTGGGTTTGATTAGTATATAAAGTGGGGTCCGTCAGCAGTGTTCTAGCCGCAAACCTGACCTTCCATTTCATGTAGACTGTGAGAGTTCAGGTAAGGCTAGGTTTAGACTTGGTTAGTTTTAGGGTAGAATTTCTGTTGCAGAAGACGGCAAAACGGACACTAAATTGACAAAACCTATTCTATACAAACTTAGCCTAACACACTATTAGTACTTGGGGATGGGGTCGGTTTGCCATGCCTTGGCCAGGTTTTAGTATAGTTTTCAATAAGATAGTTATGTTACCGTCTTAATTTTAACTTCAATTAGGAGGAGAGACTGTCACCAAAATATAAGTCAAGGGGAACGGATTACCGAAACATTTTGCTAGCGCCCGTTGTAATAGCCACAAGGGACTTTACTTCTACTCTTATACACAAAAGCCTGTTTTTCCTCGCGCCGTTCGACCGTCCGTCCGTATTCACTTTTCATCACGTGAAATTGTAAAGCGCTCGAAATTAAAACAAAAATAGGCTTAATTGGAAAATTAATATTTTTCTCCGGAAAAATATTTATAAAAACACGAGGAATTAAAACAAATTCAAACACAAAGGCTTTACGAAAATTAATGTAATTTCAAAGAACGCGAGTGCTGGCGGAAATTTCGTGAAAATGTGCCAGAACTTCAGGAAACCCAGTACATTTCACGAAAATGCCCAGCTTCATAGACTCTCATATAGACTGTTATAGTTCTGGTAAGGTAACGTTAGATTTTGAGTCGGAAAAGACGGCAAACGAACCCTAAATTGAGAAAACCTATTATATCAGAACTTTAGTTAAATGTATGATTGTTTTTAGGTGAGACGTGCCAAAGCATGATTAAGGAGCTTGGGGGAGGAATATATCCCATTTTCCTGTAACTTGTCCTATCATTTTAAAATAACTAAATTTTAGAGGAAACTTTTCAACTACAGCATTATATTTTCATGTTGAATAAGGATTAATTGAATAAAACATATACTTACGAATACTTCTTACAACGCTTGAATATTCCAATTCAAAAATTTTCCGCCGACACTAGTTTTCTAATCAATTAGATCGAGTTTTAATAGATTGTACAAGCGAAGCACCTACGGACTTATCGGGTAGCTGTTAAAGCAAAGAAAGAATGAAAAAGCCTTAATGCTAGCATTAAATACTTTTTTATTAGGGCATAGGTTGAAATGAGTCATTTTTTTGACTGCTACTTTTTTCGCACCATGGAGTAATCATGTCCTGGGAAAGGATATTTTATTTAACTGCTCTTTTATGGCCGTTTTTGTGTTACCTCTCCAGGAACGATACTCCATACAAAATAGGCAATAGAAATAGGCATAAGCGTCACTTACAGGTTTTTTAACGCAACTTTTAATCTACGCAAGGTACAATTTTATACTAATGAACCTTATATATGCGACTCCTTGGTTTGATTTTAGATCGAGTAGCGTTAATAGGCCAAACATGATCTCAAAGAACTATTTTTTGAGGAAAAGACGTTGGAACACGTGTTGTTTCTGCAAGAACTTTGACTTCATTTTTGGCCTATTGACGCTACTTGGTCTATAGATACCAAGGATCACACAACACAAGGACTCTTGAAGAGACCGAATTCTCCGTTAGCCCCCCCCCTTGTAAATTGAGTTACGGAGCTGTAGTTATAGCCAAGTGTTTCGCTCATGCGCAATCGGCGCAACAGAGACGAAAAACATCAGTTTTTACAACTTACGGCCTACATAAAAATGTTACAAAAAACAAACTCGCCTACAGTTATCTACTCTGAGCCTCAACATTTTTGAATTTACTTCCTAACGGATTTTGTGACGTCTGTCTCCTCAACTCAGGGAGGAGGAATGTTGTAAAGGAGTGGTCTACGCACGTTGTAAAAAGAGAGAGAATTCTCGCAGATTCCGGGTTAGAGCTCTGAGACCTAACCGAGGCTCTTTTTTTTCAGGCGCATGCGCGATTTTTTCTCCGGACCGTCGGCCGCTAAAATTTACTCTCGCGTGAGTCGCGACGGCGCGAGTCGTTAGGCTTAGAAATTTGAAACTTGGTTTTTTCTCTCTCTAACGTCAGTGATGACGTACTTGCGCACCGCTGATGCGTAGTAGCTACTAGTCGGCCTCGGGTAGATCTCTCTCTTCAGACCGCTAAATGGAGACCTCTCTGTAATACCTTTGGCCACTCCTCTACATTCCTCCTCCCTGCTCAACTGTTGTGCCGAAGTGGATGCGCGATAGATGCGATCATGCTCTGCCGTAATAGTTTCCTTTCCCCAAATCGAACTTTAGCTCTCCTTTTGATACCTCCTCCGTGATAGATACTCTATTTTTAGCGAGAAACGCTGTTTTAAAAAATATACATACGTTTTTTACAACTCAGATATAAAGTGCACATCCAGGGTAGTAACACATCATTGTAGATTTTTATTATCGATTGAAACGTCCGCTTATTACGGCAAGATGTCTACGTTGGAGGAGATTACAAGACAATTTCCATTTTTAAGCTTGTTTAGGACAAGCCATTTGAACGTTGACGAAATCATTAAGGTAATTGCTTACAGTAATAAATGAACAATAATTATGGCAAAATTTCAGGGCTTTAACCGACTTCTATGCAGACATAGATTTTTAGAATTTAGAAAGGAATATTTGTTTTTTAATTGAGTTCTAATTAATTTTGTAGACCACAGGAATTACAGTGGAGTTAAGCGAATATAATTTTGTGCCGAACCTGGATGCAATTTTCGAAGGGGAAAATGTTTTGTCAAATCTTTGCCAGGCTAAAGAAAAGAAACTGAACCAACGGCAACGTGACTTTTCATACCAATTAGCCTATTTGGAACACTTGTTAAAACCGAATCCTGAAGTAAGTTGGTGTTCATAACTTATCTTTAACAATATTAGTGGGGCTTTATACAAGACCGGAAGACTTAGAATATTAGTAGTCAAAGAAGGTCTAATCCTATATTTCATGTCAAGGTTGTGAAATTATTCATATGGAAAACTTAGTAACTGGTTGTTATGGTTCTAGTTAATGTTTGGGTAAATGTCTTTTGCAGCCAAATACCAAGCAGTGCCTCGAGGTACTAAGATGCTTTACTCTAAGACGTATGCTTGAAATGGAACAATACCGAAGGGAGAATATCATAGCAAATTTCCGAGGTGGTAACCATTAGCGTTTTCAACGTACACCATACTAAATATTACTCGGTACTACGAATATATTACGAAATTCTTGGTAATACAAATAATACACAATACTACGAATATACTTCTATATTACACGATAATTCCTCATACTACGAATTTACTTCTAAATATTACGCGATATTTCCAAATATTACGGAAAAATTCAAAATATTACTGGATATTTCGAAATTACATAATTTATGGAATATTTTCCCAACTTCAAATATTACACTATACTACAAATATACTTACCTTTTCAACCCGTTATTTCCAATATTACACCAGCTCTGAAGGTACTCAAAAACGTAATGCAACGCGTTATTGTTCTCTAGATAATTCTGAACCACGCGTTATTACAATTACTTTACACAACGTTTAATTGTGAGCACTATCTTGACTGCTTTACACGTATTTGCGGCTTTTGCTACCAAAGCGGCAGCAGTGGCCTTTCAGATCTCTAACTAAAGATTTATTAAAAGACTAATTTCTAGCGCAACTTTGTGAGTACTGACAGGGAGAGAGGGAGAAGCCGCCTAATGCTAACAGAACTCGAATCTAGCGGGAAGGGGTTGAAAACGGGGGTATGAAATACTATGTTCTCTCTCTCTACCTTGGGTCATTCGGTGGATCATTGAGCATGCGCGAAGTGACATCACGAATAGTCGCTACATGAGATAAAAACTTTGGATTTTGCGCAGTAGAGCTCGCGGTAGCCCGGGCGATACTACCCCCGTTGGCTGGGAAATTTACTTCACCCACCCAAAAGAGGGACACCTCGCGCTATTCACGCGACATCTCCCTCTCTCCCTGGTACTGACTAGCGAATAGCGTCTGGTGAGTCATTTTGGAAGTAAACACAGAAATAATTGATCATTTAAGTGTAAAATGAACTTTTATTGCGTTATAAAAATGTTTCGTAATTTACCGCCGTTATTTACCAGTAAATTGCCATTGTAAAATTTTTATATGATCGGTATCTACCGTAAGAAAGTTCGGGAATTTGGACTAAAATCCGAGATACTCTGTTTCCCACCGTTATAATATGGGATGGAAACATAAAATTCGGCAAGACTACTCGATTTTATAAAATATTACACTAAGATTCTTAAAGGGTCTCTAAAGAGGTCGGCGGACCGTTGGAAATATTTTTTGAAAACGTCGTTATTGACGTCAGAATCCCGGGGGGGGGTGAGCAAAACGAAAGTCTTTCCTTCTAGCAAACGCAGCGGGGATCTCGGACTCTCGCGGGTCAGAACTGGGGAAACGCCGAAGCAGGGCGGATCACAACCAATCACAAGAGAGGGGAGGATGGGTCGGGTGAGTTTTTTTAAAAAAAAAAAGAAATTCAACGGTCCGCCGACCTCTTTACAGTCCCTTTAATATTCGTAAAGATTCGCGAAATACTTCGGATATTTATATCATACTCTTCATATTCTCAGTATACTCTTCGTATTACATGTACTACACTTAATACACCATACTTTGCAATATTTCATTATTTCGAATATACTTCATTACTTTTCGATATTTTTTAATACTTTAAATATTACAAAACCAAATGTACACCTACTTCACGTAGTGGCTACCCCCTCGGTTCAACCCCTCTTTCGCCGGCCGAGTCTTTCTTTATTTTTACCCTACCCTTTCAAAAAATATAATGTCGTACCTTGGATGCTGTAAATAGCTCTGTTATATACTATAGTGTAATTTTAGGCTTATTTGTATAGAAATGTCTTTTCGCGGGCTTTTGTGAGAAATTGTACTGTTTAAGTTAAGACGCCAGATAGTCGCCAGATCTTATAGTTGCCCATAGAATTTGCCACCGCGACGTGGTCAAAATTATTTTCCCGCGCTCGCGTCCTAACACCAAGAACAGTAACCGCCAAATTCTCGATTCTGTAACCAATCGGCGTTCAAATCGACGCTCTCAACCAATCAGTGAACAAAGATTTCAAGTCATCGAAATTCTATAAAAAGGACTGAACACCACAATGAGATAACCAGAACATAGAGATCCGAGATTCAAGAAAGACACTCTTGATGACTGCTCGATAGAACCGAAGACCATCTCCAGGTACTTCTCCCATGGCGGGAACGAAACTCCACCTCGGTTGCGGAGCGCTGTAAACCACTGGTCGACCGGACAAGTCTTGATTCTTCACCTTTGGCGCCAACCAACACTCTTTACTACAACGTCTACGTTTTTCACTTCCGTCCGATCCGTCTGGTATCGCCGCAAGTCTCGGTGACAAGCGCGCAACTATGAACTCCGTTGTGATAAGTACTCTTTCGCATAACGCGCATTTAATTTAATATAATATAAAATATTAAGTGGCAACTAAATCTACTAATTTAATTTAATCTGGCGTGCATGCTATTATTTTGGGGGTGCATGTGTCGGGGTTATAAAATGTTAATTGTATTATAGTAATTAGTCGGTTTTAAAATATTTTAATTAATTAGGGTATTGTATTGTTTGGAAAATATTTGTTTGAAATATAGTAGATCCATGGTACGACAACCCATTCTCTTTAATTTACTCACAAATTCGTAGTTTTTAGTTTTTAAATCAATGCACACGGTTGTAAGTAGTCGGCCGCCTGAAGAGGGGGTAAAAATCGTGGCAGTGAGTCAGTAACACCGATGAGACCATAGAAATTTCATCAATAATTAACAGTTTTAAATTTCCCAAAGTTTCTTTCATAATTCTCATATTGTCAGAACTCAGGGAATGGTATTCGGCGATACGTCCATGATCTACTGGCAACATTAGTAATCTGTGTAATGTTACGCCATTAACATTCAACGCTGCTAAACCCGTTGGCGCTGCAATTGCCACGCTAGCAGGATTTTGAAAGCGTCGCCTTACGGCGTTGGCGAGAGTGGCTATAAGAAACGATTTGCCAGTGCCACCAGGTACCGACACAAAAAGGCACTTGTTTCTAGATTTTTCTCCCTCTTGGGAGAAGTGATTCATGATCTGATCATAAATTCTCCTTTGATCCGAGTTTAGTAACGCCACATTGTCAACATCAGTCTCGAAATTCATTTCCATGGCAGCTTTCACATCAGCCATCGCATGTTCAGTTTCGATAACAATTTCTTTCCCTTGCAGTGCATTTTCATCGTCCTCACTTTCTGTCTCCGAAGTTATGGTTTCTGGCTCTTTCGCCTTTTTAGAAGCCTCCCGTTTCTATTCAACTTCTTTGGAAACCGAGAGTTTCTCGTGATATTCTCTCATGTCCTTCAACACCGAAAGCGAGTTTTCGTAAGCATCGGCGTATGTTTCAAAATCGCCCAATAGCTCAGTTTCAGCACGCCACGGTTTGAACAGCATCAGTAGAGCGTGACAATACTGTTCTTTCTCCTCTATCGGGTCGTGAATAAAGTGCTCTATTATGTAGGGCTTAATTCTCTTTCTCATGAAACCCAGATTGATTTTCAACTGGATTACATTCGCATTTTTCTCGACACCCTCAGAGAGCATCAGATTATCGTAAAACTGTCCAAATTCCCGCAAACTAAGATTTTCCAAACTGTCAGGACGATTCGGATATTTGTCGTCGACGAATTCTTTTTGGCAAGTGTCCTGTCTTTCGGGGTCAGTTTCCCTCAAACGCGCGAGTTCCTTGTAACCTTTCAAAATTCTCGATCGGTTTTCTTTCAAGTTAGTGTTTATAAATCTAGTGCTGTCAGACTTGTTGTAAAGGTCTTGACCCAGCATCATATCGAGAGCTTCATAAATTCCTATTTGCTTGCACGTCAAAGATTTCAATCTATAGGCAAATAATTTTTTGGATAAACTTTCGTTGCCTAATTCGGCAAAAGTTTGGTCCATGTCAGCCCGGTCTCCCTTTGTCACGTAAGCCGTAACATAGTTTGCCACTATTTCCGATTTTTCAGCGACAAATTGCAAATCCATATTGGCTTTGGAAGCCAAAAGAAGCGTGGGATTATAATCATTTATTAAATCTTCGTGCTGTTTTCTCGGTAAGTCGTACAACCGTTTCTGCATCTTTTTCATTTTACGGTGACGAGTAACTGATCTAACGGCATTCATAGTGGCAACGTTTGTTACGTTTCGAGGGAAACCGTAACGACACACTTTCAATCCCTTTTTAGAATTTTTGACCTTCTTATAACAACTGAAGGTGCATTTGTGTGTTTGGAATTTTTTTACCAGCCGGTGCAGTTCCGGACTTACCGATGCGCTTGGAATCGAACACGTGACGTGTTTTTGCACGTAATCCAAAATGGTTTCGGTCGAAGAAATTCCGATCTTTGGAGCGTCCTTGGCCCACAATAGCATGTGGTAGTGAGGTAGACCTCGTGATTGGTATTCAACCCGCCAAAAATGATGTTCTATCATGCCAAGAACAGGATTTTGAATACACAAAACAAAGTTGTTTAGCAGCGTACGAACTTTGTTGTGAAAGTGCAAATTTACGCTAAGCTGATCCAAATTCAACAATTCAGCCACCGTCATCGACTCTATTCCAGCAACGTCGCAATTCACTTTTCTCAAGTGATCGTGCAGTTCCATATCATCGTACTCGGCCAGATTAAAAGTTAAACGCCAGGTGGGAGTACCAAGTTCCCGAATCATCGCTAAAACGTTTCTAAGAACTTTATACCAGTAGCCTTCGTTCCTCGAATATGACCCAAGAAAGTGGCTAAATTACTCTCAAGTTCTTTATCGCCACATTCAACTCGATTGAGCAAATTTTCAAGCCCAATTGGCATCGGTCTTTTAACACGAAGAACGTAGTTCAAACTTCTAGAAATCGCTTTCATTTTGCATTCTTGATAAGAGTGGAAGAGATAGGCGTAATCTCGTCTAAAAATTGGACTTTTGTTCAAAAGACGGAATAAACGATACTCGGTTTCCATTATTTTGCCAAATGGTCTATCATCGTGCTTGCCAAAGCGACCCTTAGGAAACAAATGAACAAAGCTCATGCCCCAAGTGCTAACTGGCTCGGCTTCGACGCGCTTCATTTGGTAAGCACCCAATAAATCCTTCGGTGGTTGGACGTTCACCGGATGAATAGAGTAATGATCGTACAGATCATTGGCTTCTCCCTCAGAATGTTTTTGCAACAAAGCCTCAGGCTGTGTTAAAATTTTGTAGACGTTGCCTGCGCAAGGCTAGACTGCTTTTCATCCTGCTCCTGTATGTTAGAAGCGTTTTGGTCACCTTAGACGTCGTGAGGACCATCCGCTGGTCCTTCTGATGGAACCGCAGTGGAAGCGCTTGGCACCGCATCAGATCTATCGTTAAGCAACACAAGTAGATCTGTTACGCTCAGTAATTCATGGGGAGTCAATGAATTTTCATTTCCATCAGCACAGTAAACGCTTTCAACACTTTTTCGAGGCAAACAACCTGTTTCCAAACCTTTTTGTCCGCAGTGGGAACGCCATTCACTAGGATATGCAGATCGTGATTTTTGGGCAATGTCTTGGGAATCATCTTTAAATTTTTCTCAACGGGTATTGGAAGATAAATTACTCTTCCCTTTAAAGCTTTAACCGTACCGAACTGCATGTTGGAATTGGTTTTAGTACCTAACCGCACCAAAGTGTGGAAGGGCTTCACAAGCTGAATTAAAACTTTCTCAAACATGTTTAAATCAGTGACATCTGTCGGAGGAATATCAACCAACAAGTTGTTCAGGAAGCATCTGATGGGAACTTTTCCCTTTCGTAAATCCGTAGAGCAGTAACGACATAGAAGCTTGTCCGCCTCTCTTGTTTCTGAATTGATCATTATCCAGCCAGCTCTTAAAATCAGATTGGCCTCGTTATCGAAAACAGCACTGTCTACCATTTTTTCTATTGATCTCAAATCAGATTTTTTGTAAAAACTTTGGCATCAGTCACAGGGAGTGTCGTGAAATTCTTTATTATTTAGCGCCGCTCGAACAAATTGACTTTCGTAAAGACTCAAGATTTCACATTCATCAAGACTAGGTCTTGGAGCGGTTTCGCTCCCTGTGGACGCCCTGGTTTGTTCGTTATTTAAAATTTTTCCTCTTGCGGCAAGGATTTTTTTCAATTCCCCCATGATTTTGGTGAGAAAATCGTAATCACCACTTTCAATTTCATTCGAAGTCTTTGTTAACGAGAAAAGCAACGCCTTCACGTGATAAATATTATTCAAAATAGTTCTAATTCCCGAATAATGAGGAGCCAGTTCAGCAAAAGGACGTAAATGGCTTTGACAGACTTCACTATCAGCGCAATAAGCCATGTGTCCCAGGAATGGTATCATTCTCACCACGATCTCAGCACCATCTAGAGATAGAGTAGACACGTTGGATTTCGACCAAAATTTATTTCTTAATTGGCAAAGGTCCAAATCTTACTCAAAAATTTTAGTCAGTGATTTTTCATTTGCATTCGCAACCGTGTTTATGAAAGTTAGCACTTTCGCAATGGCTCGAACTCGAACATTACAAATATCACTGCACTCCCAATAAACGGTTTTGGGTTTAGTTTCAATAAGACCACTTTCATTGATCACGAAATTTCTTTCCGGATTCTTCTCAGTTTCAACAATGTTGAGAAGATTCGTAACCACTCCCGAATTATTTACTTCAAAGACTCTCGCAACATCCCCAGCTTTGTTGTTATTTTTAATGTCAACGAACAATTCTTTATTACCATGGGTAACGCGGTCTCTTAGCACTTTACTTACATGACCAACAGGATCCAATTGGATAACTTAGGCGTAGCGTAGTTCGTGGTCAGTTTTCAATATATTGCCATTATTTCCAATTGGGTAAAAGACGGTTTCATGGAAATAGGCCTCTTTGAGACTAATGTGAAGCCTTTTAACACCCACAACATCCGTTAAATTGTCCTGATTAACAGACCCAATTTCTTGGACTTTCTCGGCAATATCTTTAAATTCACTAACGGTCCTTGTAAGATGGTAATGGTATGCCGAATAAAAAAAATGCCGAGTCTTTCTTTATTTTTACCCTACCCTTTCAAAAATATACTGTCGTACCTTGGATGCTGTAAATAGCTCTGTTATATACTATAGTGTAATTTTAGGCTTATTTGTATAGAAATGTCTTTTCGCGGTGTTTTGTAGAGAAATTGTACTGTTTAAGTTAAAGACGCCAGATAGTCGCCAGATCTTATAGTTGCCCATAGAATTTGCCACCGCGACGTGGTCAAAATTATTTTCCCGCGCTCGCGTCCTAACACCAAGAACAGTAACCGCCAAATTCTCGATTCGTTAACCAATCGGCGTTCAAATCGACGCTCTCAACCAATCAGTGAACAAAGATTTCTAGTCATCGAAATTCTATAAAAAGGACTGAATACCACAATGATAGAACCAGAACATAGAGATCCGAGATTCAAGAAAGACACTCTTGATGACTGCTCGATAGAACCGAAGACCATCTCCAGGTACTTCTCCCATGGCGGGAACGAAACTCCACCTCGGTTGCGGAGCGCTGTAAACCACTGGTCGACCGGAAAAGTCTTGATTCTTCACCTTTGGCGCCAACCAACACTCTTAACTACAACGTCTACGTTTTTCACTTCCGTCCGATCCGTCTAGTGTCGCCGCAAGTCTCGGTGACAAGCGCTCAACTATGAACTCCGTTGTGATAAGTACTCTTTCACATAACGCGCATTTAATTTAATATAATATAAAATATTAAGTGGCAACTAAATCTACTAATTTAATTTAATCTGGCGTGCATGCTATTATTTTGGGGGTGCATGTGTCGGGGTTATAAAATGTTAATTGTATTATAGTAATTAGTCGGTTTTAAAATATTTTAATTAATTAGGGTATTGTATTGTTTGGAAAATATTTGTTTGAAATATAGTAGATCCATGGTACGACAACCCATTCTCTTTAATTTACTCACAAATTCGTAGTTTTTAGTTTTTAAATCAATGCACACGGTTGTAAGTAGTCGGCCGCCTGAAGAGGGGGTAAAAATCGTGGCAGTGAGTCAGTAACACCGATGAGACCATAGAAATTTCATCAATAATTAACAGTTTTAAATTTCCCAAAGTTTCTTTCATAATTCTCATATTGTCAGAACTCAGGGAATGGTATTCGGCGATACGTCCATGATCTACTGGCAACATTAGTAATCTGTGTAATGTTACGCCATTAACATTCAACGCTGCTAAACCCGTTGGCGCTGCAATTGCCACGCTAGCAGGATTTTGAAAGCGTCGCCTTACGGCGTTGGCGAGAGTGGCTATAAGAAACGATTTGCCAGTGCCACCAGGTACCGACACAAAAAGGCACTTGTTTCTAGATTTTTCTCCCTCTTGGGAGAAGTGATTCATGATCTGATCATAAATTCTCCTTTGATCCGAGTTTAGTAACGCCACATTGTCAACATCAGTCTCGAAATTCATTTCCATGGCAGCTTTCACATCAGCCATCGCGTGTTCAGTTTCGATAACAATTTCTTTCCCTTGCAGTGCATTTTCATCGTCCTCACTTTCTGTCTCCGAAGTTATGGTTTCTGGCTCTTTCGCCTTTTTAGAAGCCTCCCGTTTCTATTCAACTTCTTTGGAAACCGAGAGTTTCTCGTGATATTCTCTCATGTCCTTCAACACCGAAAGCGAGTTTTCGTAAGCATCGGCGTATGTTTCAAAATCGCCCAATAGCTCAGTTTCAGCACGCCACGGTTTGAACAGCATCAGTAGAGCGTGACAATACTGTTCTTTCTCCTCTATCGGGTCGTGAATAAAGTGCTCTATTATGTAGGGCTTAATTCTCTTTCTCATGAAACCCAGATTGATTTTCAACTGGATTACATTCGCATTTTTCTCGACACCCTCAGAGAGCATCAGATTATCGTAAAACTGTCCAAATTCCCGCAAACTAAGATTTTCCAAACTGTCAGGACGATTCGGATATTTGTCGTCGACGAATTCTTTTTGGCAAGTGTCCTGTCTTTCGGGGTCAGTTTCCCTCAAACGCGCGAGTTCCTTGTAACCTTTCAAAATTCTCGATCGGTTTTCTTTCAAGTTAGTGTTTATAAATCTAGTGCTGTCAGACTTGTTGTAAAGGTCTTGACCCAGCATCATATCGAGAGCTTCATAAATTCCTATTTGCTTGCACGTCAAAGATTTCAATCTATAGGCAAATAATTTTTTGGATAAACTTTCGTTGCCTAATTCGGCAAAAGTTTGGTCCATGTCAGCCCGGTCTCCCTTTGTCACGTAAGCCGTAACATAGTTTGCCACTATTTCCGATTTTTCAGCGACAAATTGCAAATCCATATTGGCTTTGGAAGCCAAAAGAAGCGTGGGATTATAATCATTTATTAAATCTTCGTGCTGTTTTCTCGGTAAGTCGTACAACCGTTTCTGCATCTTTTTCATTTTACGGTGACGAGTAACTGATCTAACGGCATTCATAGTGGCAACGTTTGTTACGTTTCGAGGGAAACCGTAACGACACACTTTCAATCCCTTTTTAGAATTTTTGACCTTCTTATAACAACTGAAGGTGCATTTGTGTGTTTGGAATTTTTTTACCAGCCGGTGCAGTTCCGGACTTACCGATGCGCTTGGAATCGAACACGTGACGTGTTTTTGCACGTAATCCAAAATGGTTTCGGTCGAAGAAATTCCGATCTTTGGAGCGTCCTTGGCCCACAATAGCATGTGGTAGTGAGGTAGACCTCGTGATTGGTATTCAACCCGCCAAAAATGATGTTCTATCATGCCAAGAACAGGATTTTGAATACACAAAACAAAGTTGTTTAGCAGCGTACGAACTTTGTTGTGAAAGTGCAAATTTACGCTAAGCTGATCCAAATTCAACAATTCAGCCACCGTCATCGACTCTATTCCAGCAACGTCGCAATTCACTTTTCTCAAGTGATCGTGCAGTTCCATATCATCGTACTCGGCCAGATTAAAAGTTAGACGCCAGGTGGGAGTACCAAGTTCCCGAATCATCGCTAAAACGTTTCTAAGAACTTTATACCAGTAGTCCTTCGTTCCTCGAATATGACCCAAGAAAGTGGCTAAATTACTCTCAAGTTCTTTATCGCCACATTCAACTCGATTGAGCAAATTTTCAAGCCCAATTGGCATCGGTCTTTTAACACGAAGAACGTAGTTCGAACTTCTAGAAATCGCTTTAATTTCGCATTCTTGATAAGAGTGGAAGAGATAGGCGTAATCTCGTCTAAAAATTGGACTTTTGTTCAAAAGACGGAATAAACGATACTCGGTTTCCATTATTTTGCCAAATGGTCTATCATCGTGCTTGCCAAAGCGACCCTTAGGAAACAAATGAACTAAGCTCATGTCCCAAGTGCTAACTGGCTCGGCTTCGACGCGCTTCATTTGGTAAGCACCCAATAAATCCTTCGGTGGTTGGACGTTCACCGGATGAATAGAGTAATGATCGTACAGATCATTGGCTTCTCCCTCAGAAAGTTTTTGCAACAAAGCCTCAGGCTGTGTTAAAATTTTGTAGACGTTGCCTGGCGCAAGGCTAGACTGCTTTTCATCCTGCTCCTGTATGTTAGAAGCGTTTTGGTCACCTTGGACGTCGTGAGGACCATATGCTGGTCCTTCTGATGGAACCGCAGCGGAAGCGCTTGGCACCGCATCAGATTTATCGTTAAGCAACACAAGTAGATCTGTTACGCTCAGTAATTCATGGGGAGTCAATGAATTTTCATTTCCATCAGCACAGTAAACGCTTTCAACACTTTCTCGAGGCAAACAACCTGTTGCCAAACCTTTTTGTCCGCAGTGGGAACGCCATCCACTAGAATATGCAGTTCGTGATTTTTGGGCAATGTCTTGGGAATCATCTTTAAATTTTTCTCAACGGGTATTGGAAGATAAATTACTCTTCCCTTTAAAGCTTTAACCGTACCGAACTGCATGTCGGAATTGGTTTTAGTACCTAACCGCACCAAAGTGTGGAAGGGCTTCACAAGCTGAATTAAAACTTTCTCAAACATGTTTAAATCAGTGACATCTGTCGGAGGAATATCAAACAACAAAATGTTCAGGAAGCATCTGATGGGAGCTTTTCCCTTTCGTAAATCCGTAGAGCAGTAACGACATAGAAGCTTGTCCGCCTCTCTTGTTTCTGAATTGTTCATTATCCAGCCAGCTCTTAAAATCAGATAGGCCGCTTTATCGAAAACAGCACTGTCTACGATTTTTTCTATTGATCTCAAATCAGATTTTTTGTACAAACTTTGGCAGCAGTCACAGGGAGTGTCGTGAAATTCTTTATTATTTAGCGCCGCTCGAACAAAATGACTTTCGTAAAGACTCAAGATTTCACATTCATCAAACCTAGGTCTTGGAGCGGTTTCGCTCCCTGTGGACGCGTTGTTTTGTTCGTTATTTAAAATTTTTCCTCTTGCGGCAAGGATTTTTCTCAATTCCCCCATGATTTTGGTGAGAAAATCGTAATCACCACTTTCAATTTCATTCGAAGTCTTTGTTAACGAGAAAAGCAACGCCTTCACGTGATAAATATTATTCAAAATAGTTCTAATTCCCGAATAATGAGGAGCCAGTTCAGCAAAAGGACGTAAATGGCTTTGACAGACTTCACTATCAGCGCAATAAGCCATGTGTCCCAGGAATGGTATCATTCTCACCACGATCTCAGCACCATCTAGAGATAGAGTAGACACGTTGGATTTCGACCAAAATTTATTTCTTAATTGGCAAAGGTCCAAATCTTACTCAAAAATTTTAGTCAGTGATTTTTCATTTGCATTCGCAACCGTGTTTATGAAAGTTAGCACTTTCGCAATGGCTCGAACTCGAACATTACAAATATCACTGCACTCCCAATAAACGGTTTTGGGTTTAGTTTCAATAAGACCACTTTCATTGATCACGAAATTTCTTTCCGGATTCTTCTCAGTTTCAACAATGTTGAGAAGATTCGTAACCACTCCCGAATTATTTACTTCAAAGACTCTCGCAACATCCCCAGCTTTGTTGTTATTTTTAATGTCAACGAACAATTCTTTATTACCATGGGTAACGCGGTCTCTTAGCACTTTACTTACATGACCAACAGGATCCAATTGGATAACTTAGGCGTAGCGTAGTTCGTGGTCAGTTTTCAATATATTGCCATTATTTCCAATTGGGTAAAAGACGGTTTCATGGAAATAGGCCTCTTTGAGACTACTGTGAAGCCTTTTAACACCCACAACATCCGTTAAATTGTCCTGATTAACAGACCCAATTTCTTGGACTTTCTCGGCAATATCTTTAAATTCACTAACAGTCCTTGTAAGATGGTAATGGTATGCCGAATAAAATTTCCTTTTCACATGCAAAGTTCTACCCGCTAACAATTGACATTTTAGGTTTCGAGAGAGTAACTTTGAATTCCCCTCTTTAGTCAAGCTGTCCAAAGATTTTGTCGCAGATAATCTTTCAGTGAGCCTTGTAACTAAAAATCGTTTGAAACTTTCGGCTATGATTTTCTTGTTTCGTGTCTTAAAAATTCCTTTATTTAGTTTATTTTTCGCGAAACCCATTTTGCCTAGGGATGCACCGATATATTGGCGTATCTTTTTCATATCGGTATCGGCCAATATCGGCTTCATGTAATCCGATATTTTCGGGAAAAACTTGACAAGTTATAAGGCACTCAATGAATACTAATTTAAACACATCACTTAAATTTATACCCACAATTTAACATTTCCCTTTAAAAATGCAAGGTTTTCCACTATCTCAGTTTTATTCCGTTGTTCACGACTATGAGAAAGTAATTTCCCTAGTTTCCCATACATCCAACAAACAATCAAAGTCGATACTGACGCTCTCTAATGCGTTTGGTGTTACTAATGTACACTTTGAACATTTCACTTGTGGTCGAAAATTTTGCTTATAACGCTACTTCTTTTTGAACAAAGAACGGAGCTGAATTTTTACTAAAAACCAAATTAGACCACACCACTTTTTAAGGAAGGGGGTTAAGGCTAAAATATGTAGCGGTACCACATTAAACGAAATGTGACACATGTCTCTAATAAAACAAAGTAAAAACGTAAATGGTCCTAAAAAATGTTGATTCTACTCTTGAAAACGATATTCATGGAGAAATACTATTTTTTTATGGGGCGATAATATCGGCCGATATATCGGCTACGAATTTCTGATATATCGGCCGGCCGATATATCGGCTGTACCCATATCGGTGCATCCCTTTTTTTTTTGCCCACCAGAAAAGGTTCCTTACTGGTTTTTTGTTTTTTTGTCAGACCATTAGTGGCGCCACTTGGTGGCATAGTTCTCTTTGCTCTTTCAATTGGAGATTTGCGGGTCGCATTGGTTTTTGAATTTCTTTTCTGATGATACTCCTTGTTTTTCAAGTAGTATTTTTTATCCACAAGTTGTTTAGCTTTCTTTTTTTAGAAGCTTTATTCTTTTTTAACCAACCTTGTAGGTTTTTTTGTCTCTTAGCTCTTTCTCGAGAAACCATATTAAATATTGAAACTAATTAAATAGTTCAAACAAAAGACTTTGGTATCGTAATGATCCAATTAATTTGTTCACACAGAAGGCTTTGGTATCCTAAAGATACCCAATATAACGGTTCACACAGAACACTTTGGAATCACAAAGATATCCAATAGAGTGATTCACACAGAACACTTTGGAATCACAAAGATAAACCAATAGAGTGGTTGTTGATAGATTTATTTTTTGAGAAGGAATGGGTCACAGGGTTATTCGGGTGCGCGTCTAAGTCCACGACCCCCTTACCCGTGACGGAGGGGTATGAAAGAAGAGGCGGAGGTTATTTTCATTATGGCGTTGTATGTATATCAGGGTCAAATAAACGTCGTCTGCTCCTTCTTCTGCCAAGTTGGAATGGGCTCGGATTGTAATTTTTGAAAGAACATTGTTTATAAATGGAAGTTACACAAGACTTCGGGCTTGAAACTGAAAAAAAAACGTTGAAACCAAAACACATTTGAAATACGATTTATTTCTCTTTGATGAAGTTGTAGTGATGCTGTAAAAGTCTTCATAGATATTACAACACGAACAGGTTTCAACCAAACCCAAAGCTCACAAACCTCCTGGCCATTCACTAAACCTTGGTTAACTTCATCAAATTCGCTTACAAAATCATGAGGATAGTAGACATGATTGGGTTTAGAAAGAATTAGCGAACACTTTTCACCCTTACAGATGTACTCCAAATCCAAAACACCGGCACCAAATTCACTAACTACCTTCATAAATGCTATTAAAAACAATTCCCGAATAATTTCCAGACCCTCGCTTTTAGACGGCTCCATTTTGAACCCCTGTGTAGACGGTTATCTGTACAACGCAAGAGGGGTCGTAGTCATAGCGACAGAGGTAAACAGGAATTACGTATTTTTGGCCCTCCTTGTCAGCAACGTCACCAATACGTAGTTTTAGTGAGCCAATAAGATAATTAATTAAATTTTTTGCTTACGTGTTGAAGGAAGGGGCTCTTCTGGGCTATGAGTCAAAGGCCAAACGTTGTCCATTCCTTCTTAAAAAAATAAATCTATCCCTGGTTTAATTTAAGACCAAACGGAATTAATTTCTATTATAGCTCTTTAATAATTGGCGGTATCTCCCTGATAATAAGATCGCGGTTGATTTTAATTGCACATTTTATAAATTGCGAGAATTTCATTGTTTAATTAGGAGTGTCTTAGCCAAAATTCAGCAAGAAAAAAAAAGATTGAGAAAAAATTTGAGAGGCTGGAGGTAGAAGAGAAGCAATTAGAAAACGAATGGAAAAGGCTATATCAAAAAAAACGAGCTTAAATACGAAAGAAAGGGATTAGAAGAGGAGATTGAACACTTCTAAAATAAACTCGGAGAAGAAATAAAAATATTTTAAGATTCGAAGGAGGAAGCAAGTATAACAAACACAATCTGCATCTTATCGCGCCTTAATTATTCAACCTGTCTTCCTTACAATCGTAAAATGGCGCCGAAACCCGATGTTCAATTGATAACCTTAAAATGGCGCTTAAATCCGGGATATTTGCGGTAAAACCCTTATTCTATAACATAGAATGAAATCTTCATTAAGAAATTTAGCATTATTGCGAAGGGAAATTATAATTTTGCTCGAGGATTCGCTAATAGAGATGATTTTACAGTAACGGTTGTTTTGCTTAGTGCAACGTAGGCTCTGACGGACTTATAAGAAATTTTGAACATGAACAGCAAGAAATGGAGATGAGAAGAAAAACACTTCTGAAAAAAAAATTACACTCCAAACCCGATTTCATTTAATCCATCTCATTCGTTAAAGACACGTTTCATAAAAATTCACTTTCCTCAACATGAAATTGAGCAAAACTGAACCAAAGTGCGAGCACACAGGCCATCTTATGCCAACTATTTTATTTGATACTGTAAAGTCATCATGGACATATTACGATAAGTTAATGACCATTAGGTTTAGGCAATAATCGGTTATGGAATTATATTGACATAATTCAGGGAAAAAGGGCAATTTCGTTTTAATGAAGCTTGTAGTTTTTCGAAACTTGAAAGCAACTGAAAATTGTCTTCGAAGTCGCGAATTTTTGAAACAGTTATTTGAACTGTTTTAAACATCGGCGCCTACATGGTTACGTAACTGAAGTATTAAGAGGACGCGAGAGTGTCATCCAACGCCTATTATCCCCTTCTGGTACTATTACTCATATTTAAACCCACAACAACGTTGCGTATTTTCTATATATATAAAAAATTAGGCTCTACCGACACTACCGAGGGGTCCGACATTACCAAAAAAGCGTACGGGATTTTGTGATTTCGCCAAAGGTTTCGTTATTTCGCCAAAGATTTCGTGATTTCGCAAATATTTTGTGATATCTTCTTTGATTTCGTGATTTCAACAAAGATTTTGGGATTTCTTTTTTGATTTCGCGATTTTGCCAATGATTTCGTGATTTCTTCGTTGATTTCACGATTTTTACAATGATTTCGCCAAAGATTTCGGAATTTCCTCTTTGATTTCGTAATTTCGTGATTTCTTCACGGATTTCTTGATTTTGTGCGAAAGATTTCGCGATTTTGCGAGTAGCGTACGGGATTTCGTGTAAATGTCGGACCCCTCGGACACTACTCTACTACTTGGAGGGATCTTTGTAAAGCCAGTTACATCGAGACTTTTTAGGGGAAGTCATAGAAAATAGTCGGGGAAAACCTACAAAAGTCGGGTTATTTTAATCTGTACATTTGCCAATACCAAATGTGTGTTGCATTCGCTGTGTTTAATATAAGACCAAACGGAATTAATTTTTATTATAGCTCTTCCGACTAATAATTGCGATATTTCCTTATTAATCGTGAGAATTTTATTGTTTTATTAGGAATCCCTTGGCACAAAAGGAGGAAGGAAAAAGACCTTAAGAAATAACAAGCCCTAACCCTCCATTATTTTTTTCTTTAACGTTTGAAAAACCTTTTTAATTTTACACGGAATTTTTCCGTTTAAAATTTAAGAAACGGCACCAAAACCCCTGTCCCTGTCCCGGTCCCTGTGCCGGACGCGTCCGCGAAACGAACGCTTACGATAAGAGAGGGAAACCGGTCGCGTCCGCGAAACGTACGCTTACGACGAGAGAGAGAGATCGCTAGCGTACGCGGTGGCGATACGAAGCTCCGCGTAGAGAGAGAACTGCCTGCCTGGTATATTAGTGAGAGGGGAAGAGGGAGAGGGGGCATCCCGCTCGGAGAGAGAGGAAAGAAAGGTAGTTTAAATCTCGCGGGCTTTTTTGAGTGAAGGGAAACAAGATGATAATTTTCGTGCACTACTGCACTTTGTGCGCGTGATACATCAGAGATTATGCTGGATGGTTAGGTTAGGTTTCGTAAAATAGAGGGGACGCTTTACGGTCATAGTGATTTCTGGTTTAGGGGATCCAGGATTTTGTTTAAATACATTATTTGATTCGTATGGTTTTTAAAATTATACTTTAGTGGGGTGTACAATTTAGTTTCATTAATATTATTTGAAATGTGACGTTATTAGAAATTAAAGGGATACACGATTGTGTTTCAGAAATGTTTTTAGTTGTACGATTTATTGGAAATCAACTATACGGGGGGTCACGTGAGCCGTGTAAAATTACTATTAAGGCCCAGCCCTTGGGCCATCTTGTTTTTTACTGGAATTTTAATGGTTATTTTTTTTAATTTATATAGGCGGCGTAACTAAAATATTAAATTACTTAAAGAAAAGAAATAGTAGCTTTTAAAAAAAATCATAAATAAATATTATTCATTTTTAACACAATATTCCTATGGGTCACTATTTTTTAATTCAAATGTTAGCGCATATTTTCTGTTAGTTTTTAGACGAACTTTTCGTAAATATTTTTTTCTTGGGAAGGGACCAAGAGGTGAAAATCAGAAAATAAATGAATATCTTAAGGTGAGAGAATATTCTTATTAATATCATATTTATTTATTATTTTAATTCATAAATGTTCCATTTTAATTATTATATTTATCCCCCTTAATTTTTCGAATTAATTCTACTCGCGAACCTTTCGAGATGAGAAAGTGATATATTTTATACACTTAAATCTATGGTTTTCACCATTACAATTTCGAGAATGGCCGAACCCCGTCAGGGCGTAGGAACAGTAAGCCAAGCCAGCGACGGTAATGCCCGGGGAGGACCGGTTTTCTTAAAATTAGCGCGCGTTTCTTCCGTCGAGGTTTCATGGCGGCCCGCGCTCTAATGTAGAACCTTAGCCTAATTTCTTGTGTCTTGTCGAAGATTATACGCTAACTAAATCGTAGAACAAATCCTGTCGATGAGTACCGCGGATATGGTTGTCGATTGCGTATCTGGTAGTATACCTCGAGGGGGGGTTTAGTATTCAAAGATCTGACAGATGAACTCCCTGTACCGTCTCGTCGCGTATTGTATTGGATTCGGGAAACGCATTAGCTGTTCAATTGCCTAAGTCATAGATGTTAATGCTTTTGAGTATTTCTCGAGCTGGAACAGCTTTTAAACGCGCTCCGTACTCCTAGGAAGTCAATTTTGTTACAGTCCGATATTAGCAACTATCCCCCGCCCTCCTGCTCTCTCGTGTTTAGCACCGTCTTTAATTTTTTCCCCTTTAACTCGCTGGCCAGCGAAGCTTCTTTTTCCATCATTACCCCGTCTCTAGTTATTTGTATTTTTTGCCTGACAGTTAAATAACCTACTTCGCTAATAATTGGGAAGCTAATAGGCCCAAGTCGAAAAATTGGTTTGGTAGACGTAGAAATAGCTATATCGTGATTATGAACTAAATTCGCCTCGGGTCCCGCGATAAGTCGGTCACAACGTGAAGGTCAACTCGCGGTTCCTAGCATTGTGGTCTTTCCTGTTGGTGCTTCTCGCTAACCTAACCGCGAAATCTAAAGTGGCCTTTTGTACTGACAGTTTCGCCAGTTTGTACCTGTAGACTTCATTCCATTCGTTCAGCCATTGTTTTAGGCTATCACATGTATGCTCATGTTGAGCGGTTTGTAACGATGGAATGGCGTACCTAAGATTTTCCCTCTTTTTATTAAATTGTGAAGAGGAAAAATCTAGCGTGTTTTCGTTGAACAGAGAAATGGAAACTTTCTACGGAAAAATATTGCCTAATATGCCTTCAGAGAAACTAAAAACTGCTATCAAAATTGGCCAAAAATCTGTATTAGAGCTTTGGTATAAAGGTAAACCGTCAATATTAATAGCAAAGGAAATGTCTTCGGAATAATTAGGATGGTAATTTAAAAATTTGGTTAGGCCTCTTTGGAAACCAATATGCCAATACTCCCCATTTGCTACTGGCATTATTGCAGTGCACTCTCTCTGGGTTCGTAAAAGCGTCCTCGAGTCTTTTGGTATCTCGTCATGCCCATGAGCCCGAAGAATTTGTAATAAACTATTAAGCCGAACAGAATCTAAATTGTGATTAATTGCCCAATTTCGAAGGTCATCCCTAAAATTTAACGCATCATCTTCCGTTGTACTTGTATCACTAGACTGAATTTCAGAACTATCACATGAGCTTTTTAACTCGTCAGGTTCATTAACTACATCTTCTTTATAATCCTTTTCTAAATTATGCTCTCTATTATAGTCTAGTTCAAGAGATTCATTAATATCCGAATCTTCAAAATATTGTAAATGTTGCTGATTGTTTAGGTCATTTCTAGATGTATGCCCATTTCTAGTTGTATCCTTATTAAGGACACGTTCTAAAACACTTTTAGCGTAAGCAGCTCTGTTTCTGCGCATTTGCCGCCGGCTAGAACCTGTAGGAGTACTGATCTGCGCATTCTCATTACAGGAATTCATTTCAAAAAGGAGTGCAGAAGAGATAAAATCAATACATAACTGAAGGCACAATTACATAGCTGATTGGAAATTGACTTAAATTATCATTTTTTCAAAGGCTTAAGATTTAGAAAATTAAAATCCATTAACACTTAACGTTAATATTAATTCCGATAAATAGACTGTCATTTATACAAACAGAAGTAAAAGTAAGCCTAATTCTAATACAATTTAAAAAATTAATTACCTTTATCAAAGGCTTAACGTTTCTAAAACTGAAAAAATTTTAAATTATTAAAGTTCCTAGTTTCCTTCCATAGATATCATGATTAATTAAAATAATGCAAATCAGTTAACAGAATTTTCATTCCAATTATAAATGAATATTAATTGAAAGTGAATTACATTAAAGAACTTGAAATTCCGCCAAAAACGTTTAGAGAAAATCAAAACAGTAAAATGGCGACTCTTCTCCCACGCGTACGAAACGAGAATGAATGGAGCAAAACTTCGAGAAAACCCAAAAAAAGTTCCTCTTTCTTTGTGTGCTTCACACGCTCTCTCTCTTTTAACCCCCTTCAGGCATAGATCAACAAGTTTATAAAACGCTTGCTTAGCCAATCACACTGATCAATTTACTTTGGCTTTATGAGACAGCAGCGCCGTCTTTAATTTATTTCAGATTTTAGTGTAACAGTATTTTATAGACTATCCCTTTAAGCTGGCACTCCCCCTTTATTTTCCTAACCTGGCTGGTTTTATAAATTTACCCATGACGTCAATGGAAAAGCCGAAGACCGCAACAACATCGTGAAGATGGACCCACGAGTGGTCCACGTGTTTGTGCGCGAAAGAAAATACTAACGCGCTCGCGCTATAAAAAGGGTCCCCGACCTTTGTTTAACACGCTCTCTGACTTTCACCTTGCGCCTGCTTGGTCAGAATTTCTGTCGCTGCAGCCCTTGGGCTCGACGCCCCCAGGTCATCATCAAACTCGTAATTATAAACTGAACTATATTTTTATTTAAGTAAACCCAGCCAGGGTTACGAACTACTTTTATTTTAAATCATTAAAACTATTATTATTTTTATTATTTCAATGACGACAGTTTATTATGTTTAAAAGCCTAAGCTTTATTTTATTTTATTATTATTATTTTCAAATATTTCCCCTAGACATTGAAACGAACCACTTTTATAAAGTATAAATTACTTATGTTCATAATTATTTAATATATCCATGATTATTACTATTATTTATTAAAACTGTCTCATTTTGTTGCCATTTTTTTTTTCAGAGTAATTATAGGCCGAGTAGCGCCGATTGGTTAAATTCGACGTCACAGATCAAAGGTTTCATCTACGGCGGTGCACGCATTTTGTTTCGCGTGTACGTGAATAGATGGCGTTATACACTCCCTCCATCAGTTCGGAACTGCAGAACTGATTTGATACGAACCAACAAGTGGTAAACCGGAACTGCCCTCGAGATTTACACGTGTTAAAAACCGTTTGTGACATCATTGTATTTTGTTATGGAGATAATAAAGCTTGATTGCGATAAAATTGTGTCATTTGTTCAAAACAAAGCCATGGTAGGTGTCAAGCAACGAAAGTGTGCTGTATTGCATTGCAGCAACAGAACGGATTCAGGGATACCAATGTATCGGATACCAAGAACCCCCGATATCAATAGGAAGTGGCTTTTGTTTCTTGGTCGGCCAACCGGTAAACCATTGACTAACCTCAGTGTTTGTAAGGTACGAATAGAAGTACAGCAATAATTCTCAAATATTTATTAAATATCCTTCATGTGACAATAATTTATTATTATTACTATAATGGCGTTTATAACAATAGGATCATTTTGCAACCACCGCCTTTGGTGTGAAAGGACAGAAGTTACCGTTGGCCATTCCTACAATTGCTTCCCGATTCCAGCGACGTATATCTGTGATCACTTCTCACAGCAATACACTCTCCTGTATAACGGTAAGACACATGTTACTATTATTGTCGCGACGCACTATTCGATAGGCTCAAATTAGCAGCTTTTACTGCAATCATAGCAAGATGTCCCAATTACATCCACCCAGCCTCATAGTCGTACAGTCGATTCGATGTAATACTAGTTGCCTAATTAGGTATCATTGTCTAATAATGGTATATCATATTGGTATCCATAGCGTGCCACGAGCGATACACCTATGTGTAACACAACGAATCAAGACAATGATCCTGAAGGTGCCAATGTATCTATCAATATCAGGGATCAAGATGTTGAAACTAACGCTACCCAACAGCTAATCCAAGCCCATGAATCAACGTTAAGTGTTATAATGTGTCAAACATCATCAAATAGTACATTAACTCAAGCGACACAAACACTTCACCCAGATGATTCTATGGCACATAAGCTAACCCAAACCGTAGAAGCCACACACAACACACGCAATGACAGCGATGAGGTGCTTTTATCGCATTTAACTATTCAACGGTTATCGAACGAGAATTAGGAACTCGTAAAGACAATTCAACGCCTTAACGCGTACAAACTAGCTTGGAAGAGGCTTTACACTGAAGATCAGATTAAACGTGTAGTGGACATCACACGTAATTGCCAGTGGTCAGCTCGAACCAAGTGTGAATCCTTGTCTTTACTTCATAATGTTGGCAACAAAGGTTATCAGTATCTTAGACACCGTGGATTCCCATTACCCGCAATTAGAACATTGCAAAAGTCCATTGAAGTGTTCCAGGCACCTCCTGGAATTCAAGACGATGCACTGAATATCCTTAAAACCCATGTAATAAGTCTAACAGACATGCAACGGAAAGTGGTCATACTGGTGGACGAGATCCAGATTAGGCAAGCGGTTGAATACGATGCTGGGCTGAAACAAGTAATTGGTAACGCAATCCTTCCAGGAGACAACAAGGCTACCCATGCTGCTGTGATAATGGTACGCTCCGCTAGTCAAAAGTGGAAATATATTTTGGCGTACCACCTAACAGGAAACAGTGTCAATGGACGAGATCAAATACAATTAATCACGGACTGTATCAAAGCTCATGACAATATTGGCCTGCAAGTGGTTTCACTAGTGAGTGACATGGGTCCCAACAACCTTTGAAGTTTAAATCTTATGGGGATCAAGGTTAATGCACATGAGAGACGAAACACATTTCCTCACCCGTGCAAACCAAGTAAAGACATTTATAAGATGGCTGATCCACCCCATGTGTTCAAGAATATTAGAACTTGAACAACACCATGAAAATACCACCCGATATTGTAGCTCAATATGACCTTCCAAGTGACACCGTTGATGTGAAGTACATAAGGGAACTTGTGAACCTGCAATCAACGTCTGAATTAAAATTGGCACCAAAACTGACCGCGACACATGTAAATCCATCGCATTACCAAAAAATGAGGGTTCCACTTGCGCAAGACGTCTTAAGTAGCTCCACAGCTGCGGCCTTGGAAACACTTGTGCGGGTAAATAGGCTTGACCAAGCTGCGAAGACAACTGCTTGGTTCTGCCGTTTGATGTGCAATTGGTTTGCAATCATGCGAGGTTGTTGCAAGAGCAAGACCTTAAATGTAGAGAGAAGACGTCTGCTACAAGAAGTAATGTCCATCATTGAACGCATAAAAATCGGGCGTTCATGGAAACCGTGTCAGACAGGGTTAATAATGTCAACAATATCAATACTTCACTTAGACGAGTACCTAAGACAGGATGGGTTTACATATATCATGCCAGGACGATTCAATCAAAACTCCTTAGAGAGTTTGTTCGGTCGTATACGTGACAGAGGAAATAGATACCCTACAGCAAAGGCATTTAGACAGCGATTACGAATATTGCTTATTAAACAACTGCAGGAATATATCTCCCAGACATTTTGACTACCATAGTAAAACCACCAGTGTCTCGTAGAATTGCAACCTTCATGAGCCTTTGGAACGTGATAGTGTCACAATACCCTCTGACAATAATGTGAGTTGTAATGCAACGGATACCATGTTTGCCTGCAATGTCGTTGAAGAACTACATCTTGTCCTGCATATGCCTGATACAGAACGCATTCCAGATGCTCAGCGTGAATTACTGGAAGTCTTTGAAAGATACCAAGAGGCGGATGACTTGCATCAATTACCTGATCCCTATAACGCATTCCTCCAAGTAGACGTCATGGAAGGTGATATATCGCCTGAGGATGAATGTTACTTAAGTAGATCATATGGTATGTATGCGTGTAATGGTCCTGATAGCCTGGGATTTATTGTTGACACTCTAGGGCTTACTAGCACTAACCCAATAGATATACCTGTAACATTAGACAGTATGTCAGTCTACTATCTAGCAGGCTACATTTGCTTTTCACTTGAAAAAAAGGTGTGTTGTCAATGTTTTGATAGCATTTTCGACCCCCAATCTAACCATACCCTGCATCCTGATGCAATTCATGCTGGAAACAAAGCTTTCGGAAACCTCAAACAGCCATCAACGTTATTCCTCTAGTTTATTACGTCCTGCGAAGAATGTTTGAGGAGAAACATTTAGATAACCCAGATACAGTAACCGATCCTTTTAATGTATTTTCCAAGTCAGTTCATGACTATACAGACAGGTACAGACACATCTTTCGCGAGTGTGGAAATGTAAGATCGAAGGCAATGGTGAAATATGTACGTACCCGTGTTCATATACGAGCGAAGCATGCAACCAAAACGCTCAAAGGTGTACCTATTCTTCACTACACGAATAAATAGTATATACATAAACACATTGTTGGTGTACTCAGTTAATGGATAAAATACCTTTACATATATATACATACCTTCATGTTACCTACCATTGCTGCCTATATTACCCGTTGCCTTGCCTTAGCTTAAACGTTAACGTACTTTTTCCTATTACATGAAACAAAAGCAGACGACATATGGATTGTGGGATTTAGATCGTTTCAAATCAGTTCTGCAGTTCCGAACTGATGGAGGGAGTGTATAACGCCATCTATTCACGTACACGCGAAACAAAATGCGTGCACTGCCGTAGATGAAACCTTTGATCTGCTGCAGGGGTCCTATTCTGAGACGTTCGGTAGGACGTCTACCGAACGAAATTTGCCGTTAGCGGCCGAAAATTTCGTTAGAGGGCAAAAAAGCGATTCTGAGGCGTTCGGTAGATAGCCCAGGACTTTTAGGGTTTGACCTAGAACATTTGAACATAAAGATGAAAATTGGTACATGTGTTGTTTTTGACCCAACAAAAAATATACTAAAAGTCCCCTGCTGTAGAGCGCGAGCTTTCGCCGCCATCTTGGAAAATGGCCGCCGGGAATGCCAGCTACAATGTATTCCACGTTCTTCTTCAAAAATTATGAAAATTGGTACACATAATGATTGGAAACACATGAACATCATGGCAAACTTTTACAGCTCTGTGTTCAATAGTTTGGTCGCCATATTGGAAAATGGCCGCCGTGAATGCTAGGTACAGTATATTTCACCATGTTGTTGGAAAATTATGAAAATTGATAGGTATTATAATCAGAGCTGTGTGAACCTCATAGTAAAATATTGAAGCCATTAGTCAGATATTTTGGCCCCCATGTTGGAAAATGGCCGCCATCAATGCCATTTAGATAGAGTATATGGTTCAAGAATTATGAAAATTGGTAATTATTATGTTGAAGACCATCTAAATATCATACTTGAATATTGAAGACGTGCTACTGATAGTTTGAGCGCCATCTTCTAAAATGACTGCTCGAAGTGCCAAATATATTACTGATATATAAATTTTTCGATATTTGTTTATTGAGTAGATGATTTTCATTAACGTAATGAACAACAAAAAATGGATATCTCGAAGTCGAAATTATCGACGCCATCTTTAAAAATGGCCACACGAAAATCATTGCCCTAAATTCTGAAAGAAAGTTATTCTAAGCTGTTATTCCCAACATGTTGATTAGAGAATATGATTTAATATGGGGTTTATACATTCTAGTGTTGTTTAAGATTAGAATTTAGACAAATATCTAACATTTCATACATATTTATCGTCATCCTGAAGATTTTTCATAATAATTGCATGTCAGAGCCCTTGATTAGGCGCTACACCTAGCTGGTGGCCTTATCAGCGCCCCTCCCCATCATATTCCAAATTTAACCTGCGGAACCGCCGTCATGGCACACGGGATCGGCCAGCGGGTCCGACAAACGCCACTTGAGCAGGTGACTGAAGCTGGACACCGTCAGCGGCGAGCCCAGTCAGGTGGTGGTCGGTGACAGGGAAGGATTAAGGCAGCAGAAGACTCGAGGGGACGGGGGGTTCTCTCCAAGCACAACAGTGCCATACGGCCCAAACAAATAGTGTATTCGCGACCCCTAGAGGGTGGCCAATAGCGGGGGTGAAAGCGGCCCAGCAAAACCTTCACGGAATGGGGCAAGGAACGGTCTGAACCAAGGGCGAAGCCAAGGAACTCCCGAACCGTCACACCGAACTCGGGCCCCTCCGCCACGACAAGTCCTTAGAGTTAAAAAGGTTAAGAGAGCACTTCTTTCATTTACATGCTGTAACTGGGTGTGGTTATGATAAGGCGTGGTTTAAAGTAATGACAGATAATCAACATCTTACAAATTTGTTGCGCTTTTTTAATGACCATATTGCATCTAAGGAAGCCATAGCTGCTGCCGAAGAGAGATTTCTTTTCGCTTTTTTTAGGGTGATAATTGACACACAGTCAAGTCCTCATTTGATCTTGCCAAGCTTCATCCAACAACCGACGCCCCAAAACTACATTTTTGCCGAGCGTATCTTCAAGTCCAACAATAGCTAGGAAACGATTTAATCCCGAACAGCGGGGATTGGTTCGCGATCGGGAAAGTCGAAGACCCATCCACACCATTCTCCTTCCGGCATCAGATGAACTTATAACACTCATTATTTGTACCTGCAGCCTGCAGAACATCTTGTGTCAAGAACTGTGAATGTAGACGATCTGGATTAGCTTGCTGGGCAATGTGTGGTCATTGTCAAAGTATAAGCCATAATAAAAAATCTTCAGGATGACGAGAAATACGAACGAAATGTTAAAAATGTGTCTTAAATCTAATCCTTAACGACACTAGAATGTATATACCCCATATAAAACGGTTTTTCCTAACCAAAATCCGAGTAATATGGCTTTCCTTTTCTTTTTCCAGATTTTAGGATAGTAATATTTCAGGGAGCATTTTTGAAGATGGGTCGATAATTTAGACTCGAAAATAGTTATTTTTATGGCGTTTTATACGTTCATGAAAATCATCTACTCAATAAACAAATATCGAAAAATTTTATATATTAGTAATATATTTGGCACTTCGAGCAGTCATTTTCGAAGATGGCGTCCAAACTATCAGTAGCACGTCTTCAAAATTCAAGTATGATATTTAGATGGTCTTTAACATAATAATTAAAAATTTTCATAGTTTTTCAACCATATACTGTATCTAAATGGCATTGATGGCGGCCATTTTCCAACATGGCGGCCAAAATATCTGACTAATGGCTTCAATATTTTACTATGAGGTTCACACAGCTCTGATTATAATACCTATCAATTTTCATAATTTTCCAACAACATGGTGAAATATACTGTACCTAGCATTCACGGCGGCCATTTTCCAATATGGCGACCAAACTATTGAACACAGAGCTGTAAAATTTTGCCATGATGTTGAAGTGGTTCCAATTATTATGTGTACCAATTTTCATAATTTTTGAAGAAGAACGTGGAATACATTGTAGCTGGCATTCCCGGCGGCCATTTTCCAAGATGGCGGCGAAAGCTCGCGCTCTACTGCAGGGGACTTTTAGTATATTTTTTGTTGGGTCAAAAACAACACATGTACCAATTTTCATCTTTATGTTCAAATGTTCTAGGTCAAGCCCTTTTTTGTCCTATTTGTCCTGGCCTAAGAGATTTTGTTCGGTAGGAATGGCGTGAAATGATCGGTACGATAACGATAGGGATTTGCTTTCGTTAGGGCTTGTACCGAAGATGTTTTCTTCGAAAAGACAATTTTAAAATGGCGGATATTTTGCGACGTGAAGTTTTAAGGTTAGCAATAATTGCCTCGACGTGATTTAAGACGTCAAAGAATATTTAGAGATAGGCTTAAAGCTTTTGAACTAAATGATTATAGGTTTCGAAGGTTATTTAGAATTAGGAAAGAGATAGTTTTCATATTTGTGATAGGCTTGGCGAGATACTTACGGGGCAAAACGTTTTGGCCATTCCTCCAAATATTAAGGTTAAGGTAAAGATTTCTCTTATTTAGTCTAACAAATACTGTTTAACCATTTTAATGTCATTTAGATTTTAACGGCCATTAGGTTTTTCAGCAAGGCTATTGTTGATATTTTAGCCCCGGAGAATATAAGATTTCCAGTCTCTGATGATAAAATTAAGACTAATAAAATAGTGTATCGATTAATTAGCAAAATAGCTCAATTTCAAAATCTAAAAATGTTGATTGTTATTAAACGCAGCTCTTTTCTTACGTTTTCTTACGAATGCAGCCGCGGCGCTGCAGCGTAGTCTCGTAGATCACTGCGTACTGCCGATACTGCGTAGATAAAGAGGAAACGTCGTCTACTACAAAGTTTCTTTAATATGATTGGTACTTGTGTAGGAGGAAAAAAAACCTTCTATCATCCTATACCGAAAACCGCGTTGCTTCTATCACCGAAGGACGAGGTAACGAAAGCGATAAAAAATGTGTTTAGAATTGCTCCTTTTTCGGGTGGCAGAAAATATTCGTTACGGTCTTTTCGTTAGTCCGATCGTTAGGAAATTTTCGGTAGCGCTAACGAACGTCTCAGAATAGGACCAAGGTCGCTAAGATAAGTGAAAACGTTACGAACTTAAATTATAAGGGTATCCAGCCAAATCCCCCTTAGTATTAAGCTATTTCATTAACCTGTTTTCAATTACTGTTTAATGTTACCATGTGTTTACCTTCAATAATTAGCTCTATTTTGAATTCGGATTAAATTTAATGATTACTTTTAGACTCATGTCGGCCCGTTGTTTTATTTATTAATTTACCCAATGATGACACGTAACTTATTAATTTCCCCTAGACAACTTACCATAACTTTAGTTAATATCCCCCTATCATAATAAAAGTGTCTCATTTTATCTAAATATTATTGAAATAAAATTGAATAATATTTAAAAAACTTTCCAAAATAATTAAATTTATTGAAATTAAAATAGAAAAACTTACTTTAAATTTTTATTTTATAATTTTTTTCGTGGTGTCGCTCTATGGTGATTCTTATAACCGAACCTACTTTGAGCATGGACTAATTATATATGCAGAATTTAGTTTGTCCATGTTCTGGGAAATATGCAAGTTAGTTCTTAAACTATGTTAAATATAGTCACGCGCGCCCACGATCTAAATAGGTAAACCGCGGCTGCAATCAAGTTGAATGTGAGTTTAAACTTAACGATTAACTTGTAAATAATATCATTAATTTAAATTTTAAAATTAAATAAAATTAATTTATCATTTTATCATTCAATTCGAATATCAGTTAAATAGAAAAATTAAATTTAGTCATTATTAGTTAGTAAATTAGAATTATTTAATACTGGAGTAATTTTTACTTTTTAATATCGCAAGTGAGTTTTACAGTCGAATTGCAGTCGTTTTGTATGTGTAAAAAACGCAACTCAAAATCCGTTGTCGGCGCGCAATCGGAAACTGACCCTTTGCCAACCACGACCACTAAACCAGATATACGACCCTACCCCAACTCGATAACGGAAGTGCTGTGCTACTAGGGAATGTTTGGACTTGGAATGTTGACTTTTTAATTGAATAAAACTCTGAGAGGCAATTGTCCTTCACACATGATTGTTGGACATCAGCAAATATGTTGCCCTTCAGTGCTGTAACGTGTCACTTGGTCGACGAATCATGGAATGGACACGACATCTTGTTGGGGTTTATGTTTTTTCCTGGGCGTCATACAGGAAAAAATATTTGCGATAAATTCTTAAAGCTTCTGAGCGACCGCCAAATAACTAAAGTAATTGTTTTAAAACATTTTTAGAATATAGCTTGTGCTATCCATTCGCTCTCCAACTACGACTTTCAACTAACGTTGTTATTTGACGCAGCAACAAAGGAAAAAAAAACACGTGAATTATTTCAACAATTTCAACAAAATGAGCCAACAGGTGAGTTAACTATAGGAAGACATTTTTATAAACCTACCTTATACATTAATGGCAATATCAAGTCTTATCTAAGGGAGATACAAATCTTTAAATTTATCCTATAAATACCTATAATTTTTAAATTTATCTTATAAATACGCATAATGTTTAAATTATCCTATAAATACGTATAATTTTTAAATTTATCCTATAAATACCTATAATTTTTAAATTTATCCTATAAATGCCTATAGTTTTTAAATTTATACTATAAATACCTATAATTTTTTATGTTGGTTAAACAATACGAGGAATATACTTTCTGTAAAATTTTTAAATTTGTAAAACTAACATAAGTTTGAACTTGTAAAGTGATCATTTTTGAACCTATAAATATCCTTTAATTTAGGATTTTTTGACCTATAGAGAGCTTTCAGATGGGATAGTAGTACGCCACACCCTCCCAAGTCTTACCGCTGTTCTGGTAAACTTATTGGGTGGTCTTAGCTCCATTCCTGCTTTAAACCCACCAATATGGCAGCGTAAATTATGTCACGACACTCAGCTCCTCCTCCAACTGAAAGCTCTCTATAATACCAGTTACTTATTTTTTTGCATTAAGCGCAAAAAAATTGGTAATGGGCGGCTATGACTTGTAAAGTTTTATCTTAATAAAGCTATCTCAGTTGCGACGTCAGTGCCAAGGTAAAACTTCACGAGCTTGGATTTGGCAGTGGACGGCCATGTTTGGTACCGCTTGTTCTATGGGCAAATAGCATGGGTGACCACACACTTAAGTCTTCTGAGATAGCTCTATAATGGGCAAATAGCATTGGTGACGTCACACTGAGCCTTCTGACAGCACTCTATAATTGAAATCAGTGTTCGCCTTTCTGATATATTGAAGAATAGCTACACATCGATTGAGCATGAGGTCGAGGAGCTATTCTTCAGTGTCACAATCTTTTTTATGGTTCTAGGCCTATGATAATTCGGAAAATCTAACAGTTATAATTTTGTAAAAACAGGAAAATTTAGAGGAATGCGCCTTTGTGCCAGAAATCGACGATTTCACTAAACGATCAAAAAGATGTTCGGAAGATCTAAAACAAAAAGAGGCAATTTACTTCCAAGCCGAGACGGTGCTCTGCGGGGTTTTAACAGGACTGAATCAAGCCACTAAACTACAAGATATCGTAATGATTTACAACGACTCTTTATTTTATAATTTAAGAAATTAGAGAGATTAAGCATACGCATACCCCTTACGCGTACATATGTGTAGGTCATATATTGCTAGTCACTACTTTCTTTCCTATGCATTAACTGAACTTGACGAAACATGTGGAACATATTTTATATAAATAATTTTAACAATTTGTGACGTCACTTTCTAAAAATAGAGGACAGGACGCACGTGATAGTACTGATTTTGAGCATTAACAGAGATTAAGAAAACGACTAAAATACGCGAACGCATCGTTTAGTATTGCATTGGTCTGAAGTACTGTAAAAACTTCAACACGTTTTCGTACGTGTTTTTCTGTAGTTTACTTAATCTATTGACTGAGAAATTAGTACGAAAACTTATAGTTCCCTAGGCCTTTCGCTGCTTTCGCACTTCAAATTCGTTAAGTTTGAAAAATTAAAATTTTAAAAATTAAAAGTACGGAGGATTTTTCTCACGCCGTATTTCAAAGATCTTATCTTTACGGCGCTCAACGTTTATGTAAACACTTTTCGGCGAATTTCTTAAACTCTCTATTAGAATAACAGCAATATTCACCTTAGGCCATAAATAATAATAATAATAAAAGTTTCGGCTGGCAGTTATCTTTCGAACAATATGGTTATTAATATTACCAGGGGCTAGAATACATAGATTTCTTCTTTAAGAGGTCATTTTCTTGGTCTTAGTGCTTGAATTAAAGGGAGGATGTGTAGAAACCGTCACTATTGAAGTCACGAATAACGTATTTGAAATTGCGTGGCTCGTGATATTGATTGAGGGGGACCCGTAATTGAGAGTTAAAATAAAGGAGAGCATTTAAATGGGCTATTACCCAGCAGTGGATTTTCTCCCAGTCATTTAGTTTCGGCTAAAGTCACGATTTTGTCCATGAAAGCGATGCATATAGTATGTGATTTGTTCTGAGGTAACAGTCCGTTTAAGAATCAGCTGTAACTATCCCTTCAAATAAATAATCAAAAGTGAGGCGAAACGTCTTCGATTTTAAGAAGAAGAGCGTCGAAGGGAAAATGTGTATATATGCTTTCCAAAAACCAATGAATTGATGTCGAAAAGTCAGCTAGCAAGAAACGCCAATCTCTTTGGTCCACAACTAATATTGGAGCACGAAAAGGCCATGAAGGACCTAGAAACTTTAGAAAGAATTGAAGGGACGGAAGAAGTAAGTTCGTCTCAAAATCTATAATCGCATTTATTACTATTTAAGTGAGAATGAAATGGCCAGACAACCATTATTATTTCTGATGAACAAAGCGGGATAATCTCACACAAAAAAACTAACTCCTTGCAATTAGTGGAATATAATTTTTAAATTAACTATTTCAACAGACGGTTCACAAGGGACCAAAAGGGTTTCCCGGACCAAGAAAAGCCGCCGGCGAGGATATATGGCGAACCCTTAGTGGACGGGATATTCCGGCGGGTATTCGCGAAGACCATATGGCCGTGGCAGAAGGGGAAATTCCTATTAAAGATGTTTATTTTTTTCTTAAGCCTTAACAGTAAAAAATTAAAAATTTATATGTATGCCTAGCCCTTAACCGTAAAAAATATATACATATTTATGCCTAGCCTTTAACCGTAAAAAGTAGATATATGTTTGCCTTGCCTTCAAATGTAAAAAAATAAATATATGCATGCCTAGCCTACAAATGTAAAAAAATAAATGTATGTATGAATAGCCCTTAACCGTAAAAAATATGTATGGCTACCCTTTAACCATAAAAATAAATAAATATATGTATGCCTAGCCTTTAACCATAAAAAATAAATATTTGTGTGCCTAGCCTTTAACGTAAAAAATATGTAACCTCTATAACCTTAAAAAAGAGGATCTTTTAAATTTTATTAAGCTTAATATAGGATGTTAGAGTTTTGTCGAAACCGGAAACTCAAATCACAATTCCGACATTATATTCGCCGACAGAGCGGGCTCAGATGAACTATTCTCTGGAAAATCAGCAGGGGAAAACCGTGATGGGCCGTGCAAAAACCTCTTTAAAGTTCACTGAGTGAATTCTTAGATTCTTATCACTATTTAAAAGACCCATGCAAAATTTTACGCCAAAAATATCGCCTGTTTCTAAGAAAACATAAAATCAAAGGGGTAAAGCCTGGTTTTCACCGGACAAATTTGACGGAACTGGTAAATTCCGCATAATTTTGCCAATAATTCCTCATAAAAACGGCGGCAAACCGTTTTCACTGAAACATTTGGCATTTGTAAAAATTAAACTCGAAAATGCAAACACCTTCAATTAAAAAGTTGCGTCATAATAAACGAACGTCTAACCAAAACCAAGTCTATGACGTGACGCATTCTTCGATTCCTATTGGGCACCGCTTTCCTTTCCGTAAAATTTTGGGGAAAAATGCAATACCAATTCCGTGCTTGCCACCTAGGAAACGCAGGAAGTTACCTCTGAAAAAAAACAGTACGGCACGCTGTTTTTACTGCCAGTGAAACCCATGCTTAATCCGCGATCTGGGAGCGCTCTTGTAAGAGAAGATACTGTACGAGGAGGATCACACTGAGCTAAGAGATAGAAGGGGATATCTCTGTTTGGGATATGTCTCTAGCATGCCGAATTACAAAAAAAATTATGGCTAGAAAATTGCTTTTTTTAATTATCTTTAAAGAGGAAAGACACTAGAAAGACTATAATTACATAGACTAATTAAAATACAACTTATTTTAAATATTTCAATACTCAAAACCAGGGGATAAAGAAAGGCCAAAATAATTTTAGTATGAAAATTTGATGTTTTCAGTGATAAATTAATCTCATTGGTGATAACTGATTAACTGGTACCTGAAAGCATTAGTCACTAACTAGCAATATTAGGTCCCTTATGCTTAAGCTCCCCTATATTCATGTTTGTGCTTAGTGCAGATTTTAAAAATGCATCAGTTTCTTAACAATCTTAATTAAATGAAGACTGAATCAACAGATATTAATAAAAATGTCTTCGTGGACAAAGACTAGAAAAAGTAAATGATAAGAGAACAAAATGGAATGACCGAAGTAGCAGCTATTAAATTTTTCAGATTAAAGACATGATTATAAAACATCAATTATTTAAAAAAATACTTATCTTCGTTTTTTCACCAAAATTACATTTGCCCAAAAATTTTGAATCATGAAATTTTCCATTCTTTTCAAAATAGTTCGTGTCAAATCTTTACTATATAACAGATACATGCGACATCGTTTATATTTACAGCTAGATTTTTAGTGTAGGCCATGATAGAAACATTTCCACGTTAGTGATATTAAATGGATTGCAGCTTTTAATTTGAACTACAATACGTTTTAATACTGGAAACTAAGCCCAATAGTGAAATAAATACACAGCCCACCATTTTTCGGTGTCCATTTACGTGTTTCGTGTTATACGTTTGCTCATAAATAGCAAGTCGAAGTCATACCAAACTAATTCAATCACATTTTTTAAAACAGTTCTCACGCACTCAATAATATACCAAAGGTTTTTTGTTAATAATATCTTTTATCCAAATTTTAATGATTGATTTATAATACATTTTAAATCGTCGACCCAAAAAATGGGACCCAATCGAATCGTGGTCGTATAAATGCAGGCGCAAAACCAACCCTAAAGTGACGTTTAAAATGCCAATCATGAAGAAAGATAAAATTTCTAGCTTCGGTAGCATTTAGTCGTTTTAAACAACGTTTTCTCTTAAGTTCGAAAAGAGGAACCTTTAAAAATAAACCACATCAATACTCGGATATTTATTCTAATCCTTTTCATTCGAAAACTGTTAATGCCAAAAGGATATATAGAATGAATAACCTGTCTTTCGTAAACAATGCAAATGTAATTTTGGTGAAAAAAACGAAGATAAGTATTTTTTTTAAATAATTGATGTTTTATAATCATATCTTTAAACTGAAAAAAATTAATATCTGTTACTTCGGTCATTCCATTTTGTTCTCTTATCATTTACTTTTTCTAGTCTTTGTCCACGAAGACTTTTTTTATTAATTTGTTTAGACATGTGAAGGTGGAAGGGTAGACTAATGGGAGACGTCTGGAAACTTGAATTTCGTTTCGGTGGCGCTTATTCACGTTTTCGACATTAAAGTCTCAAAGAGTCATGTTGGTAGGTGATTCGCAAATTTGAGAATCATCCACGCTTTGGATGACTGAAGGAGAATTGAGTGCTTACCGATTCATGATTGACAGTGTTTCATAATGGCTGGTTGCTGGTCGGGGTTTCTAGACAGCCGGACAGAATCTGAATGATTTTGTTTGGGTGACTACTGTTCAATTACAGTGATAGAACTGGACAGGGCGAATGTTTATAGAATGGTGTAATTGACGAAGGACGTTTAATGTTGGGGTTGGGCAGGGAATGTGGAGTTGTGGCTGATATTGATCCTCAGCATGACAAAATATGAACACTGCAACGTTGAAACCTCATTGCCAGCTTTTTTGCCAGGGAAAAACTACAAGGTAGGACACGTGTGACACGTGATATTATTTAAGCAGACAGTGTCTCTTGCATTTGGACAACCGCCATTTGTTTTTGGAGCGCCTAGAATGTTGTTGCGCAAAGATAGCGCAAAATTTGTATACCGCGCGTTCAAGGTTACTTGCCATATCAACAAGAAAAGTCGAACGCACTCACTCACTGTGTTTGTAACGCGTAAGAGAATTTAGAAATAAGAGAGAAGCAACGGTTTTAGGTTTTTACCGGCTTTACGTGTTTTTCTCTTCGCATTGAGTTCCGATTTTAATTTTTTTGCCTTAGACAATATAAGGAAGGAATAGCAGATAGACCAATTTTTTAAAGGTTTACTGTTAATTTCAACCTCTCACGGCTTATACAACTCTGCTGCTGGAAAACGACTCTTATACTACTTAAGAAACTGTGTTTCACGTTTTTACCAGTGGGCAGCTGTCCGAATCGAGCAGGGCGGCTGAGCCGCTCCCAAACAAATTACCTTGAAAGATAATAGGCCTATTTCATGTTTTTATAGTTTGACCTTTCAGAAACAGTACGAATCTGTTTGAAAGAGTATAGTGTTGAATCGCCTCTAGATGGGGTAGATTTCCCTTTTCGAAGTCCGGTTTTTCCTCGTTAATCTTTACTATTTCCTGTTTAATTTTCAATTGTTAGGCAACAACTAGTCTGTTGTCAAAGCTACTTGAATTAAGGATATAGATTAATTTCAAAAGAAGGTTCGCATGCGGTTGCAGAGTTGTAGGATTGAGTTTCCGCTGGTGTAGTATTCCGCTTCCAAAACGGATTTCTTCTTACAAGTCAGTCGCGGTTCCTTTTGACCCGCCTTTCTATGTTTATCAGTAGGGTGTTTTCGTGGTTCAATGATTAGAAGAAACGGTGATAGTAACGTTGGCCGAATCGAACTCAATTCGGTTTTGACAGAATTTAATGTGGCCGCTATATATTTATATTGCAGATGTGTAAAATCAGTTTGGTGGAATCTGTTTTAATTAATTAATTCTGGTTCTGTGGGCATGCTTTATTTAAATATAGACAGAAAAACAAACACAGTTGGTTAATAATGATAATTTTTATTCAATTTTATTTTGTTTTCTACTTCAAAGATAATCATTGGGCACATTTTAAAGGAATCAGTGTTAATATATAACCTAATTTTACAATTTATACTTAATAATGCGACCAGTAACCGCCATTATCGAACACTTCTCTTACTTGATTGGGCATTGATTCATTGTAGGATTGGAATAATTCCTCATTCAGCTTTAGATCTCGCCAATCATTTTGCACAGCCTCTAAAAACTCTTGGACATTTGTCACGTTTCTGTGATCAATAACACGAACCATTTCTGCCCAAAGATTCTCAATTGGATTCATGTCGCATCCCTTAGCAGGCCAATTCATGACCTTCAAATAAAATAAACCATTAACTACAAAGTCGCAATGTCCATTTGATTTAAATACTTATACAAAAGTAAACAACATAACTTACTCTAAATCCATGGATTTCCCTAAACCTTTCCAATGCTTGGGTTGCGAATCTTGCCGTGTGAATCGGGGCTCTGTCGTGCATAAAGTCGACGTCCCCTTTCAGAAACCTTTCCAGGATGCTTGGAAGGCCATTGTTCTCCAATAACTCGACGTATCGTTGCGCGGTATTTCTCCCTTGGATGTGAACAAGACATCCGGAGTTAGCTGCCGATAGCCAGCCCCAACATTCTACGGAAAACCGACCGCTTCTTTGAACCTTGGTTACGTATGGTTCGTCGAAGCGAGTACCGATTGGTCTTCTAACCCAGATCTTAAATATAAAATATTGACGAATGCTTAAACTATTATTCTAATTACTCGTTAAAAACACTCATTACCTGGCCATTGTGCCCGACAACGAAGCTTTTTTCGTCCGTGAATATTACTCGCGCCCACTGCTCGGGCGTCCAGTTTAAATGGTCTCGTGCAAATTCTAGTCTCCCTCGTCGGTTTTCTGAGCTTAACTTCTCTTTCTTGCAGGCAATGCGTCCGTGAAGGTCAGGCCTGATCAACTCCCTTCTCACAGTTGGTAAGGACGCTTGGAGTTCTAGTTCCGTTCGCAGGCCTCTGGCTGTCAGAAATGGTTGCGCTATACTGGTTCGAACTAGACGACGAGAATCTCTGGCAGACAAAACCTTAGGTCTTCCGGCTCGTTCCAAGTCCGCCCCACCATTAAACTCATTGTTGCGGAATCTATCTACCCACGTAGCTACTGCAGCGCGAGAAACGTTCAACTGCCTTGCAATTAATCTATTTGAAAATCCTTCTTGATGCATCTCTACTATCTGACGCCTAACTTCAATTCGATCGCCCATTTTTCGCGTTAGGATTCCAAGATTGAACTGTGATCTATCATGGGTTTCATTCGCTTTTATACTTTAAATTTCTTATTAATTTTTTATCGCTTACTTTTTAGGTAAAAAATTTTCTGTATTTATTCCGTTGCCAATTGGTCAGGAATAAAAAATTAGTAAGAAAATTAAAGTATAAAAGCGAATGAAACCCATGATAGATCACAGTTCAATCTTGGAATCCTAACGCGAAAAATGGGCGATCGAATTGAAGTTAGGCGTCAGATAGTAGAGTTGCATCAACAAGGATTTTCAAATAGATTAATTGCAAGGCAGTTGAACGTTTCTCGCGCTGCAGTAGCTACGTGGGTAGATAGATTCCGCAACAATGAGTTTAATGGTGGGACGGACTTGGAACGAGCCGGAAGACCTAAGGTTTTGTCTGCCAGAGATTCTCGTCGTCTAGTTCGAACCAGTAGAGCGCAACCATTTCTGACAGCCAGAGGCCTGCGAACGGAACTAGAACTCCAAGCGTCCTTACCAACTGTGAGAAGGGAGTTGATCAGGCATGACCTTCACGGACGCATTGCCTGCAAGAAAGAGAAGTTAAGCGCAGAAAACCGACGAGGGAGACTAGAATTTGCACGAGACCATTTAAACTGGACGCCCGAGCAGTGGGCGCGAGTGATATTCACGGACGAAAAAAGCTTCGTTGTCGGGCACAATGGCCAGGTAATGAGTGTTTTTAACGAGTAATTAGAATAATAGTTTAAGCATTCGTCAATATTTTATATTTAAGATCTGGGTTAGAAGACCAATCGGTACTCGCTTCGACGAACCATACGTAACCAAGGTTCAAAGAAGCGGTTGGAGCTCGCTATCGGCAGCTAACTCCGGATGTCTTGTTCACATCCAAGGGAGAAATACCGCGCAACGATACGTCGAGTTATTGGAGAACGATGGCCTTCCAAGCATCCTGGAAAGGTTTCCGAACGGGGACTTCGACTTTATGCACGACAGAGCCCCGATTCACACGGCAAGAATCGCAACCCAAGCATTGGAAAGGCTTAGTGAAATCCATGGATTTAGAGTAAGTTATGTTGTTTACTTTTGTATAAGTATTTAAATCAAATGGACATTGCGACTTTGTAGTTAATGGTTTATTTTATTTGATGGTCATGAATCGGCCTGCTAAGGGATGCGACATGAACCCAATTAAGAATCTTTGGGCGGAAATGGTTCGTGTTATTGATCACAGAAACGTGAGAAATGTCCAAGAGTTGTTGGAGGCTGTGCAAAATGCTTGGCGAGATCTAAAGCTGAAGGAGGAATTATTTCAATCCTACAATGAGTCAATGCCCAGTCGAGTAAGAGAACTGTTCGATAATGGCGGTTACTGGTCGCAATATTAAGTGTAAATTGTAGTATTAGTTAATTATTAACACTGATTCCTTTAAAATGTGCCGAATGATTATCTTTGAAGTAGAAAACAAAATAAACTTGAATAAACATTATCATTATTTTCCAACTGTGTTATTTTTTCGGTCTATATATAAATAAAGCATGCCCACAGAACCGGAATTAATCAATTAAAACAGATTCCACCAAACTGATTTTACACATTTGCAATATAAATATATAGCGGCCACATACTTGTAAGAAGGTATCCGTTTTGAAAGCGGAATACTACACCAGCGGAAACTCAATCCTACAACTCTGCAACCGCATGCGAACCTTCTTTTGAAATTAATCTATATCCTTAATTCAAGTAGCTTTGACAACAGACTAGTTGTTGCCTAACAATTGAAAATTAAACAGGAAATAGTAAAGATTAACGAGGAAAAACCGGACTTCGAAAAGGGAAATCTACCCCATCTAGAGGCGATTCAACACTATACTCTTTCAAACAGATTCGTACTGTTTCTGAAAGGTCAAACAATAAAAACATGAAATAGGCCTATTATCTTTCAAGGTAATTTGCTTGGGAGCGGCTCAGCCGCCCTGCTCTATTCGGACAGCTGCCCACTGGTAAAAACGTGAAACACAGTTTCTTAAGTAGTATAAGAGTCGTTTTCCAGCAGCAGAGTTGTATAAGCCGTGAGAGGTTGAAATTAACAGTAAACCTTTAAAAAATTGGTCTATCTGCTATTCCTTCCTTATATTGTCTAAGGCAAAAAAATTTAAAATCGGAACTCAATGCGACGAGAAAAACACGTAAAGCCGGTAAAAACCTAAAACCTTTGCTTCTCTCCTATTTCTAAATTCTCTTACGCGTTACAAACACAGTGAGTGAGTGCTTTCGACTTTTCTTGTTGATATGGCAAGTAACCTTGAACGCGCGGTATACAAATTTTGCGCTATCTTTGCGCAACAACATTCTAGGCGCTCCAAAAACAAATGGCGGTTGTCCAAATGCAAGAGACACTGTCTGCTTAAATAATATCACGTGTCACACGTGTCCTACCTTGTAGTTTTTCCCTGGGGAAAAAGCTGGCAATGAGGGTTCAACGTTGGCTTGTGCATATTTTGTCATGCTGAGGATCAATATCAGCCACAACTCCACATTCCCTGCCCAACCCCGACATTAAACGTCCTTCGTCAATTACACCATTCTATAAACATTCGCCCTGTCCAGTTCTATCACTGTTATTGAACAGTAGTCACCCAAACAAAATCATTCAGATTCTGTCCGGCCATTATGAAACACTGTCGATCATGAATCGGTAAGCACTCAATTCTCCTTCAGTCATCCAAAGCGTGGATGATTCTCAAATTTGCGAATCACCTACCAACATGACTCTTTGAGACTTTAATGTCGAAAACGTGAATAAGCGCCACCAAAACGAAATTCAAGTTTCCAGACGTCTCCCATTAGTCTACCCTTCCACCTTCACATGTCTAAACAAATATCCTCGATTTAGACAACTAGTGAACATTTTCATTACAATTGTATAAGTTTACGTTCTAGGGTGAAGCTAGATTTTAATACGGTGTGACCCAACTTTTTTTTCCCAGCTATAGCTTAAGCATAGTCGGGTTGACTCTAATTTAATTATAATTATTGAAAAAGGGTTTTTTTGCATCACTATTTCCTTAATAACCTTTGAAGTTCAAATCCGATTTTAATTTTGAAAACAGATTCGGTTTCTGGGTAACGTTATGCATAAAATGAGACCAACCACAACAAATTCGAAGCAATATTTCGTGACGTCATTTTGCGATAATTTACACATTCGTGTGTTGCTCGTGCTCCTTTCAAGATTTTCTATTAATATCGATGGCATCGGGTTTTCAAGGGTTCAGCCTTTCCAAAAACGTCTTACTCGTCGCTCTAGCTATTATAGAAGAAAAATGGCGACGGAATGAAAACGGCCGGAAACTTTTGATCGCGACTGTACATGCCCCGGGTGCTTGTAGGTACTTGCCCCGGGTGCTTGTAGGTACTTGCTCCGGGTGCTTGTAGGTACTTGCTCCTGGTGCTTGTAGGTACTTGCTCCGGGTGCTTGTAGGTACTTGCTCCGGGTGCTTGTAGGTACTTGCCCGGGTACTTGTAGGTGCTTGTGAATGCTTGTAGGTACTAGCCCCGGGTACTTGTAGATACTTTGCCCCCTCCATAGGATTAACATTACACTAAATTTTGAAAGCTCGTAACTCCGGTTATATTAGAGATACGGTGGCATCCTTTGACTATGTAATAGTCCAATTTGCTTCTTTCCTTCCTTCGTTAACATTTGCTCCATAGGATACTCCATATACGGGAAAAACCTGGAAAACTCAGGGAAGTATATGGGGAAAAGCCTGGAAATCTGAGGGAAATTTGTTTTCCAAAAGTTGTATGAACCTTGTTATGGAACATATCATATAAACTTATGGTTTTAGTTATATAAAGTTTTACCAAGAAGCGATATCTAGTTTACTAGGGAGAAGGTATAAGATGCCTAAGTATTCGCGCGCCATAGTCCCAGTCCCACTTTCAAAATACAAGGGGGGACGTAAAAAAAGGCTAGGCTATTTCGCCTCTCCTCAGTCGGAAAATACGTAGTTTTTGTCATTCGCGTCGCGTTAACGTGAGTTTTCTGGACCGTGACCAAATAAGGATTTTTTAAACTGGAGATTAGGCCAGCGAGTTTCCTGACTTTGAATAAATAAACTGGTCCGTGACCATTGACCAGAGCACGTCGTCTGCTAAAATAAAGAAGTGGAGAATTAAAATATTAGAATTTTAATGTGTAGAGTCTGGTTACCCTTGAACTTTCTTAGTAGTCTCGTGGACCACTGACCCCCCCTCCGATTTAGTTTTTGAACTGGACCGGGCAATTTTTAAACTGGTCATTTGCCCAGTGTCACCGCCTTATTTCCCACGCTGGCGCGAGTTGCTTTGCGTTGTCGAGTGCGTGATGGAGTCGGCTATGCCTGGAGTCCCAACCTTGAAGGAGAGAGGAATGGAGTGGTACCCCCATACCTATAGCGTTGCCTGTGTACCCCCACCTACGGCACCATAAACCTCCCAGCATCCTCAGCGAACTGGACGAAATTGTAATGGGCTCTCCCTCTTAAAAATAGAAGCTAGTTCTCATACAAATAAAATGGGGCTACGCGGCAGCACTTAGCAATCGCCTACCGAAGAGTAGGGGCGTGCGCGAGGTACATTGGGAGAGATACGGTGCCGCCGGTCGCCCATCATCAATTCCAATCCAGTTCAACTCCCTTTTCCCTGTCCCAACCCCCGCGACTTCCAAACACTAGCATAGCCCACTCGATCACGCTCTCTTTTCCCCGGCTACATATTTTGAAGATGTCACTTTTTAGGCGTATTAACAATCTTGGATCATCTTTGTGAACTTTTAGGGTAGCCCTGACTATATTTTGTTTAAGGTTTTTAAGCTTAAAATCAAAAAGACCTTAGTTTATGCTACAAAAAAGTTTGAAATTGACAATCTCGGATCGTTACAATAAGAATACAAACTTTTAATGATTTACGTTTTATTTTTGAAGTATCATTATAAATAAATGTCTGATTGAGCTAAAGTTATGGTCCCCTTTATATATGTTTCTGCTTAGTGCGGATTTTGAAAATGTAAAACAGTTTCTTAACATTCTTAATTAAAATGAAGACTGAAGGAACAGATATTAATCAAAAATGTCTTGATTAGTATCAATACCTAAAAAGTATCGATAAGACTGAGGTTATTGTCGACGATATATCAAACATCCCTGATTGTATATAGACTGCTATTCCAAGAAAATGAACATTGCTCGTTTTGATAGGCGATCTTACTAATGACGAAATGGAGATTAACGATTTACGGCCAGATTCCGCGCACTGAGGGGTCTGTTTCAGAACAATTACTATGCGTATATATTCGACAATTGAGCTCTTTGTCTACCCGAAAGAGAGAAATCGTCATCTTCTAAAGTATATCTTTCACTATCTAGATTAGAAATGTTTCATTACAGTTAATGCACGTTCTCATATTCCGCCAGATTTTAAAAAAGTTCGTAGAAGGAAATAATAGAATGATGACACTCTGTATCCTCTTATTACTTTAGCTATACATGATTCTTCCAGACTGACACTTTTTAATTGCTCCCCTGCTCATTAAACATCAGATAGGCATCGCACCGTGAGGTAAATTCTATAAATGTTTGGGCACTAAATCGTAAAAAATCAACCCTTAAACGTCGTTTCGAACCTAACCCAATCCAAACCTTACGCAACGCAACCAAACCTAGCCTAACCAAAACTACCCTAACCCAAACTGTACAAACCTAACCTAACCAGAACTAACCAAAGTATTCTCCCTTAGATCCTCTATCTATATATTCTATCTTTTACGTTGTTATTTTTGCACACGACATCTAGATGGCGTTTGCAAAAAGTTACTCCATACGGAAAGTTTGACGAGGGAAAAGCCACTCTGTAATAAAGTCTTTCTGAGGGTGAACGATGGGAAGCGTATTACGCCAGTGCCTGATCCCTCGTTCGGGGCTCGCGGTGTGCAGGTTTGACTAGGCGCATCGCTCTCACGGCGGTTCGATATTATGTACGTAGGTAGTCTATTATTTTAGCTTAAGATGATACTGAGAATAAACTAAGGGGAGATTTACGCTCTAAAAACCGCGCACTATGATCGCTATTAGGGTTATCGTATATTATGTACGTAGGGAACCTCGTATTTTCAGCTTGATAAGACACTGAGTATAAACGAAGTTGAGATCTCTACTCCAAACGCGCCAGATTTTAAGGGAGACCGGAGATTTTCTAAGATGGCGGTGAAATCTCACTCTCTAAAGCAGGGGACTTTTAGTATATTTTTGTTAGGTCGAGCCTTTTTTAGCATATCTATGCTGCCCTATTAAGCAGTAGCTAGTTACTTCCATGTATTGACAACAGAAATTGTATGGACAGATATACAGAAACATTAAAAATGGACTTGTGAAAGAAAGCTAACTCGCAAATAGCATTTAAACATAAAGATCACCATGAAAAGCAGTGTTTTAGTAACCATGAAGAAATAGGAAGAAACATTTGTAGTGATATTTTTATTGTTACTATGAGCAAGGATTCAACCAATTGGCCGAAAACAAAGAGTCATCGATACCACTCGCCAATGTTTAGTCCAAGTGCTCTATTTTCGTTAAGCGAAATAGTTATAAGATTTAAATTGAAAAGATGTGCATCACTAGAAATTAAATATTTCTCATATATAGAAACTGGTTTTAAAAATTTTACATAAATAGAAACGTCTTTTAAATATTCCACAAGAATATAAACATGTTTTAAATTTTCATCACAAATAGAATCATGTTTTAAATTTTTCATCACAAATAGAATCATGTTTTAAATGTTCTACACAAATATAATCATGTTTTAAATATTCTACATAAATAGAAATGTTTTAAATGTTATAAAAACTTTACATAAATAGAAACGTGTTTTAATTATTTTACATAAAAAGTTTACACAAATACAAACGTGTTTTATACATTCCACACGAAACGTGTTCATAAAAATTTTACACAAATACAAACGTGTTTTATACATTCCACACGAATAGAAACATGTTTTAAATTTTCAAAACAAATAGAAGCATGTTTTAAATTTTCAAAACAAATTGAAGCATGTTTTAAATACTCTTTATTAAATGGAACATTTTTAAATATATTTTACACCAATATAAACTTGGTTTAAGCATTATATATAACTAGAAACATGTTTAAAATATTCTACATGAATAAAAAAATGTTTTAAATATTTAACACCAATATAAGCATAGATTAAAAGGTATACATAAATAGAAGCAGGTTTCAAATATCCTACAAAAATGGAAACATTGTTTAAATATTCAACATAAAAAGAATCATGTTCTAAATATTCTACATAAAAAGAAACATGTTTTAAATATGCCACTTAAATAGAAACGCTTTTTAATTATTCCACACGAATAGAAATATATTTTTAATTTTCAAAACCCATATAATATTGTTTTAAGTATTCTACACAAATAGAAACGTGTTTAAATTATTTTGCATATATAGAAAGGTGTTTTAATTATTTTACATATATAGAAAGGTGTTTTTATTATTTTACATATATAGAAAGGTGTTTTAATTATTACACATATTTAGAAAGGTGTTTAAATTATTTTACATATATAGAAAGGTGTTTTAATTATTTTTTATAAATAGAAAAGTATTATAAAAATTTTAGATTAATAGAAACGTTTTTTAAACATTCCACACGAACAGAAGTACATTATAAATATTCTGCATTATTTATTTTACACCAATATAAACATGGTTTAAACATTATGCATAAATAGTAATACGTTTTATATATTATTCATAGATAGAAACATGTTCTAAATATTCAGCATAACTAAAAACATGTTCTAGATATTCTACATAACTAGAAACATGATCTAAATACTCTAATAAATAGAACAATGTTTTAATTATTCTACATAAATAGAAACATGTTTAAAATATTTACCCAAATAGAAACAGGAAAACATCAATAAATTACTTGCTCCATTTCCCATTTATAGCTGTACGCGTTACTATTTAATTTGTGTTATTCCGTTTATTTTTGTATTTTAAATTTGCTCCATGTGTATAATCTCATGAGTTTGTTTTTTTATGCACAATAAACCTCAATTTCACTTTCAATAAATAGAAACTAGTTTTAAATATTCTACATAAGTAGAAAAAATTCTCGAATATTCTACAAAAATTGAAACATGTTTAAAATATACTACGTAAATGGAAACATGTTTTAAATATTCTACATGAATATATTTTAAACCTTCTACAAGAAACATTTCTGATGTCTTCCACATAATTAAGAACCTGTTTAACATCACTTTAGACACTTATTTGAAGTAACTTATTTTTAAATTCTAACACATTTTTTTAAACATTTGTCCATTTGAAGAGTGAAAGGTGGTTCCACATAGTGGTGTTTTTAATCTTCAGTCCATGCTGTAGCTGCGCAGTTCAAGAGCTTGAAGTCTTCGTTCCAAATCTCTGTTGCTGAAAGCGTGTCGTAACTGACCAAACATTACCAAAATAGACAAGGTCATTGAAGAGACGTACACGAGAAATATGGCGCCAAGATCACCCAGAGATGTCTTCGAAAACTCCAAGTTTCGCTTTGTCTTGAGGTATTTTGAACAGGCGTGCTGATTTAACAGATAGTTGGCTCTCATTTGATGTCCAGTTTCCCAAAAGTTCATCAGTCTATCGAAAGAGAGAGTGTCGGCCTAACTATTTTGGAAAATAAAGAAAGACTATTATTTACCTTATATTGACGATGTCTTTCACTGTAGTCGAAGCCGCCTTGGACAAGTGGTAAGCGGAGGCGACCGAGTGAAAAGGATTTGTGCCGTAATGTAAAGCTTTTTCCGCTTCGTAGGAGTGAAGGCAAAAATATTCCAAATGTGTATGAGTGGCGATGAAGACGGCTTTCCCACGATTGAAAACGTCGTCGTCGTCACCCTTTCTTCTGTTGAACTTTCGGAATCTTCTTTCGTATTCTAACACAAGGTCGTGACGGATCTTCTAATTATAAAGAAAATAAGTTCCTAAATAAACACTCGAGAATAAAGGCCTTCCCTTTTTACCATAATATATGTGAAAGGGATACTGAAGTAACTAGGAAAACCTTTCGATTTAATAGGAATTAAAGAACATCCCAGGGCAACAGTGCACACTTTTGTATTCAACATTTTTGGTTTTACCGTCTGTCGCAAGCACATTTTGCGGGTCAGATACGCGTCAGCTTACCAGAAAGGGTGTCAAGTGAGAAAAACACTGATTTTTCTTAATCCAAATTGGCGCTTTAAAAAACCCACCATACCAAAACTCAACAATATCGGTTCAGAGTTCTAGCTGAGTAAACGTATCAGACACACAGACTGTAACTATTCAAATTTATAATACTAGTATGGATATGAATAATGTAGGCAGAATTTATGTTAAATATAAAGGTATAGCTAACTTCATGCTAATCCTTCCTTCAACCAATATAAATATATTTGGTTTTTACTTTTGCGCTCTTTAGAGCAGCGAAAGAGTTGTCCTGATGCTTGGTGGAACGCTGGGCGCCTTCTTCCCCCCTTTCCCCCTTTTTTCCCTCTTTTTCCCCTTTTTTCGCGTGCGGAATTCAAATTCTGAAATAAAATGCGAACAGATGGAGCTGGGTAGTTGAATTTCAAATTATTTTATTTCATAAATTTCCAAATCGCCGAAGGGACTCGAACACACCAACGTCAACGCTCTCGAGACGTCAGTGAAGACGCCCGCCCGTGCGCGCTACCACGTAGCTACGCTCGCTTATAACAGAGAGCGAGTTAAGTTAGAGTCAAGAGAAGAGAGAGGTAGAAGGATATGGACCCCCCTCACCTCCCCCACGCGCTCTCCACTGGATGCAGCAGTCTGGGAAATAGCACACTTCCTCTGGTCCAAAACCAGTTTATTAATTGCTTGGACTAGTTTTTTAATTCAAGAAGTGGGGGTTACTGGTCCTCAGGACCAGTTTATTAATTGCAAATCTATAGGAGAACAAAGGCTAGGACCAGTCCGGAGACCAGTTAATTATTTCGGGGACTAAGGGGGTCACTGGTCCCAAGGACTAGTTTAAAAAATATCCTTATTTCCCAGACTGGGATGCAGTATATTTTATCGTATGGCGGTAGAGGAGAGACAGACAGACAGACTTCGCACGCGCGCCAGACTGCCTATAGCGCTGTATGGCTTGCAATTTTTTTTGCAATTTATAATTATTATATATCTTTTTAATCCTAGGCAAGATTAGATTTCTACTTGGGAACTTAAACATTATAATTAATTTTATCATATTAATCAAAAAAGAAATTAAAGTTCTCCCCGACGGAAGGCGCGCTAAGCTGAGAGAGTTTTCTAATTTCACCAATGATATCGTTTTTGAAGACTCGTCTGCTTAAAAGTTAAGGTCGAGGTTTTATACTCTAAGGCTACGTTCAGTAACTGGAAATCGGAAAAAGCCGTTACCGCTACCGATGTGTATTTTTCCGAACGCTACGTCAGAGTGACGTCAGACGTCACTGAACGATTTTTTTCTCTCTGTTGCGTTTGATGATGGTTTCCATGATGGCGTCTGCTAGAAATCTTGGATTGAATCGAAAACTGTTATTTTTGTTATTAAATGAAGTATCTATGATGATGAAACGGAATTAACCTTAATTGCAGTTGAATCGAAAAGATCTAAAAAAGAAAAATGTGTTATTGTTTCGCTAGTGGCTTTGGACTGGATTGCTCGCCATGTTAAACTTCAATTAATGACGTCATAAATCCGATTCGCATCGAAAAAACCTGCTCTTCCAGCCACTGCGATCGGTGTTACATCGATGCGTAGCGTGACGTAGAAACCGGAAGTGCGAAAAACCGCACAGTAAAAAAACGGTCTCCGATGCGCGCAGCGCTGCGTACGCTAGCAGTTACTGAACGTAGCCTAAGATATCGCGCTCTCATTAGGTTTATTTACTAATAAAAATCAACAACTGAATGAAAAAAATTAAATGTATTAACAAAATGAAACTTGAGTCAGCGTTTTAAAACTATAACTAGTTTGGGACTGAGGTATCATTGCTCACTATTTGTTTGGCAAGTTCAAAATTAAATGATCACTTAATGGAACTGACATAAAATAATAGGTAGATTTTTGCAGAATTAAATTGCAGATTCTTTGCAAAATTAACTAATCATTTTGGCAGTTTCCGCTCTCGCTGGGTTCATCGACTAATAACAGTTACGTAAGTGATAATTATAAAAATAAAATCAACAACTCAAAGATATAAAATGAAATTTATGATCAAAATAAAACTAATTTCAATCAACGACAAACGGAATCAACGTGTTCATCTCTTAATCCACGGAAATATAAAATTCTACATGAAACATGAAAGTGCTATCTACCTAACAATTTTTAGAAATGTAATTTTAATCAATGAAACAAATTCATTTAAAGTTAACTAATTATAAGTCGCTAATTTGATTATTATATTTAAAAAGTTTTTATTATGTAAGTAATAAATTTAACGATGGTGTTGATAGTACCAATAGAGTATTCAAGGATTGATTACGTTAATATCAACGTATCAAACAAAATCTTTTTATTATAATTTGGAATTTCAATTTAAATTTATACAGTTTTTTAAATGCCCATTGAGATTCAGAGTCTGTCACTGAATGTTGAAGACCTGCAGCCTCTGCCAAGTGATTTTAATTTCAGACCCTCTCTGTGGGAAAGGGGGAATTAAATTAACAAGACTTACAAACTGACATCATCCTTAAATTAAATAAGGACTATAAATGAAAAGTTAAATCAAGGTATTGAAGGTTTAACTAACGTAACTATGAAAGTATAAAATAAAAAATTTACAACTTAAGATCATCAATAAAAAGAACATTAAGATAATTATTAATAGGCAAAAACAATTTACAACTTAAGCTCATCAATAAAAAGAACATTAAGATAATTATTAATAGGCCTTTCCTATAATGGGGGTAGTAAAACTGTACCAGTCCAGAAAAAAGCAATAATTTTGTTTAAGAATAGACTAGCAATATTTTACTAATTTGTCTTCCTTAAACTTTGTATTCTGGCAGCTCTGTTGCCAAGAGTTTTTTGTTAGTTTGCTTTGGTGACGATGGCCTAGGTTGCCATTTGCCAGTGTTTTTTTCCTAACCTCAGGCTCATACGCGAAAATGCCTTAGTGTGTACCTTATTCTAATGCTAGGAAAGGATTTTAAAATATCCATGCGGTGGCATAACTAGTTAATTATTAGCAACAGTTGAAAAACCTTGGCCTAACTTTTAGGGTGGTCTGCTACAGTATAAGGTACAATTCGTTCAGTAATATAAATCGGTTACATAATAATAAAAATATAAATTTAAATCAGATTTGCAAACGCTTCAGAAACTCCAGTTACTCGGACCCCGATTCACTAAAGACCGAGGCTTAAACCTCCTGAGGTTCCGTAGCTCGCGGCCATATTTATTGTTTACATGGGCTCGTCACGCAGGGTAGGAAATAAAACCAGTCTATTAATTGCTCGGACCAGTTTATTTATTCCAAAACTTGGGGTCAGTGGTCCCAGGGACCACTTTATTAATTATGGTTTTTGGAAAAAATAGACGGTGGGACCAGTTTATTAATTCGGGGTTCCTTATTAGAATTTTTCTAGCTCAACACATTTTCTACCAATTCTACCATGATTCTACCATAAGTAACATAATAACAATAAGTATGACACTTCCCATTGCCGTAATGCTAAATTTCTTAATGAAGGTGTTTTACCGTGTTATAGATATGGGTTTTGCGCGAAAACGGGATGGGAAAGTTCCGAATAACTCTAAAACCATATATTACTGCTTGGGCTTTTCAACGATTGGTTCTGGCTCACTGAACGTATTTCTAAATTGACCAACCAGAAAAATCAAAGAAAATAGTTCTCCGACTCTTGAAACGAGGTACTAGGTTTTCGGCGTCTGCTAAACACCACTTGTGGCTTGTTCTTGTGGTTTGCAGTTCGTTGTTAAGCATGTGCTTGTTATTAAATTAATTTCTATATCAAACTGTAGTTAAAAATGAGTCCTACTACGCATTCTATAGCTACTCAATGTAATCTTCAACTTCGGCTACCGGTTGTACGTAAAGTAGCTGAAACTCAAATGGTAAATCGTTATTTTAAGGATGTTACTACTAAGCCTCGGCCTAAAGTTCATTCGGTATGGATACAAACGTTGCCTAGGGAATTGTCAGATACAACGATGCAAACTGATGACATTTCAACAACTAAATGTGCGGTTCCCGACAAAAGTACAACCGATTCTGGCCTTCAAACTGATGATTGTTTTAGTTTAATGCCTTGTGAAATAAGTAAAGGGTTTAGGGAACTTTGTGCATCAAATTTGAATCTGGATTTTACAATCAAACAATCATCAATGAAACAGGTCAGTAAAGGCGAATCTAGCTTTAACGAATATTTAGATAAATGGTTATAAATAGACATTCATTATATTTTAAGGCTTCACTTGAAATAACCAGAAAGTGTTCATTCGATACATATTATAATCAAGAACCAGTTAAATATGTCTGCGATTCTACTTGTTAAATGAGACTAAACTTACTGTTCTGTGGAGTAGAGCTTAATGGTTCGGTTCTTAAAGAAGACAAGTTCAACTACGAAGAAATGTTCAAGTTGTTGAAGGATTTTAATGACGAAAAGAAATTGTTTTGCCCTGGATTAGGATCTGACACTGGTGGCATTCTAAGTAACTTAATCAAAACTCCCAACAATATGTTGGTTTACGATACACCAGCATTACACTACAAAGCCAAGAAATGTGAAGGTTATTTTATTAAGAAATATAATGCTTTGGGAAACATGTGTTGTGCTTGTAAGGGTCTGGTCAAGTATTTAAAGGTTAGCGTTACACGAAGGAGTCAAGCTTTGAAATCCCCTGCTCGCAAGAGACGAATGGCTCCCTCTTCATCTGGCCGGCTTGACTATTTATCTCCAACTAGCTTAGCTGCTAAACGAAGGCGAACTCAGTACAGGCACCAAAATTTAAAAAGCAAAACTGAAAACCATAAAGTCAAAATTGATGGAATGAAAATAACACTTAACGATAAACAACACCAGGAAATGCAATCGGTTACTAGATTCGTCAATAAACGTTTCTCTCATGTTATTGATGAGGTTTTAACTGTTGGCGAAATTGACAAAAACCAAGAATGTCGTAAACTTTTTCGCAAAACGTACGACAATGACTGTAGACAGTATTTAGAAGACGAAAAGGTTGAATTTAGGAACGATCAAGCAAGAAACGGTATGGTAGAAACAACCTCAATACAAATGTGTTTAATAAACTGGGTTTTGTTTTAGTTTCAGGTTTTAAGGGGAATAGATAGAACCTAGTATCGTATCGTTTAGAAATGGCAGTAGCATGCAGGAGAAAAGCAGTATATGAAGCACTTCAGAGTTTTAAGATTTTGAATTTACCCTCGTGGCGGTCTATCCAGAGGAAAACAGACAAAAATTTGGATAAACCAGGAATCGATTACCAAAAACTTCAAGAACAAAAATTATGCTATGATTTATTTGTTAAAGAGCAAATTAGGCTTGGGTTCAATGAACCGAAAGCAGATGGAACATTAATATTCGATGAAGTTAATGTGGCGGCTAAGGTTGTATGGAACAGTAAAAACCATGAATTTATGGGTCTTGCAATGCCAGCGGATGAATATCCATATCTTGAAGACTTATTCAAAGAAATCAACCTTGACAAAAGTATAAGCAAATCAAATTACATGCTCCAATTTTTGTGGCGAGATCTGACGTCCAACTACGATGTTATAGGACCCTACTTTGCTCTTCCTTCAACTGCTGATGTTCAATACACCCTTGCGTGTTTAATGGAAGTTTTGAAAGCTTTCCAATTTACAGGGTTTAACGTATCATGTTTGGTGTGCGACGGTGCTAGTTCTAATCTGAGCGTAATAAAACTTGTAGCTGACCTCTTTGGAACATTTAGCTTCGAAAACACGGCTGACATTTCTGTTGATGCGTCATTCCCTAATCCATTCAACCTTGACCGAAATATATATTTCATCATCACACCAGGTAAGTTTTTAATTCTTGATTTGGTTTGATGAACTTAATGTATATTTACTTTGTTTTAGCTTAAGAATATGATCAACGCGTTATTTTCTTTCGATCCTCAACGCGCCAAAAAATTCTTGAACCTGGGAATTGAATTTGGTTGGAAGCAGATAGTTGATCTTAAACTTTGAGATGATGACAACCGAAAGCGAGGAGTACCGCGCCAAGTTCCCCACCTACTTCAAAGCTTTATGGAAAGGGATTCTTGGACAAAATTAAATGTGAAGCCTGCGCGAATCTTACAGGTAATTGTTGTCTGGCTATAAATGGGTATTTTTGAGATTCAGGAACTAAATGAACGTCATATTTTATAGCAAAATGATGTTATCTCTGCCATTTACGAGTACGCTAATCCAAAATTTGGCATCAAACCGCACGGATATGACGCGAACATGGCTACGTTTGCGTACTTGCAAGCATGCCAAAATCTTTTCGAAAAAGGAATTCTCTCAAAGAACGCAATACGGTCTTCATCAAGCGTTGTTATGGACAACCTTACAAAGGGTCTCGACTATTTCTCAGACTGGTTAAAATCCCTATTGCGTATGATTCTTTAACATCTAACTTTATGGTGTTAGCCCTTCAAATTGTCATTTCTAATATTGAAATAGGTGAAATTCCCGATTACAATCTTTATAGTCCACGTTAAAAGTTCTTCGTTTCATGGCAGGTATGGCTGTTGTTTGCGTTAACGTCTCAAGACGTTTGGGCGTGCACCTCTAAATAATTTGGCACACTTAATGAACCAACATTTAACATAGGGTTGTGATATTTTAGACATGGGCTCTATTAAGAATCATGGTGTTTGGAATGAAAGGGCTGGTGGCTGAATTTTTGGCGTTTTACAAAGACGATTACTACTTGTGCCCTTTAAGAATTAATGGCAGCGTAGTGGAAACCATATTTTCACAAATAAAACATAACGCCGGTGGTAAACTATCTGGGGTGAATTTCAGTACCGCACGGAAAAACGCATTAACAAATCGTGATACTAGAGGGCATCACAGCGGACAAGGTTATAGGGATACAAGACTCTATTTCAAGGATGCATTTAAAAATAAATTTGGAAAGAGGACACTACAATTAAAAACAAAGTAATTGCCATATTTATTGCATAAATAAATGATTTTTTTAAAGAAGTTGTCTACTTTAAACTACATATTCGCTCAAATGTTGGGGTACCCTACGTTGTCGTTTCCTTGTTTGATTTATTTACATCATTATACAGCTTCCTTGTTATTTTCTTGGGTTCGACCGTCTCAAAAACATCACAGAATTTCTTTTTCTTTACAATTTTTTTCTTTGGTTTTGTTATGCCAGACTGAAGCGAGTCTTGCATGTGTATGAAATCTTGGTTGAAAGATGCAAGGGCTTCGATATCACAGATCTTCATTCTTTTAACTGACTTTGACGTAACATTTATCTTATTTTGAAGATGTTCTTGTGAATGAGCGTCATTTTTCTTTGATTGGTTTTGTACAGGAACAATAATGTTGTCAGATTTATGTTGCAGTGGACTAGAATACACGTTTGGATCAATTGCCGGTAGCTCGTTTAAGCTAGGCTTCTTAAATTCACTCCTAAACTTGGATAAGTCAGAAACCGTTGAAATGGGATAATGATGATTTGCGACTACATCTTCAATAACTGCTATCACAGAGTTAGATGCATATTGAGATTCAGTCTTTTTCTTTCGGGTTCTTGGTGCTTTATGTGACGATTGGTTAGAAAATCCATCTTTTGACGTTTTCTTGTTATTTGTTGACAAAACGTTAAAACTCATTAGTAAGCGCATGCATAAATTTACGCTGCAATTCGTTAAGAACCGTACAAGATTTATTTACCGGTATTATTTCAGTAACGCACGATAAAAAGACATCTTTTAATTCGTTCGAATGTTTTGAAACCTCTTCTGAAACGGCTTGAAGAATTTTACGACCATACTTTTTGATTCCATCTTCATTCAGAATTCCACGGCAGACATTATTCAAATAAATGAAATAAGGATTTAGACGTTCCTTGGGGATGAAAAGTCCACCTCCGTCTCTTAATTTTATCCCAGAATACTCTATTTCAAGTTTTTCATCTGTTGTGCGGCGCAATTTTAACACAGAATCATAAAGCGATTTAGCCCTTTCAATCTGACCCTCCGAAAAGTGGGAAGTCGTTTTCTGGAAGATAGCATGGCGCTTATTTGTCCTTCATACCTCTCCCATACATCCTTCTCCTATAGAAAGCAGGGAACGTTCTTGGTACTCATCCTTTAACAGTGGTTTATTGGTATACAGAGTTTAAAATCGTAAATTAACTTGTTTACCAGTGTATCTTTACTAATGTCAATCTGAATTTCGCCATCTGGATAAATCTTACACTCTTCTTCACTTCTTCGTTTGTGACAAAAGGAGTAAAACACTTCCTCAGCATACTTTTGAAGTAATAATAACAAGTCATTGTTCTTTACACTTTGAACTTGAATAACTATAGCATAAAACTCTCCATATTCTTGTCTGACTGTCTTAATATAGTGGTACTGTACTGCCGCAGTTTTAAATCTAGAGCCTTTCTTATTGTCATCTTTTGACATGCTTTGTTTATAGATTTCATAGAAATTGTTTCTAAGTTTAATTATAATTTTCTCCAACAAATGTTCACTGCTTAGCTTATCATGCAGATCTAATATACCTTTGCTAATAAATACGTCCTTTACAGTTTTCGACAGTTTGTCGTAAATTTCGCGAACTTCCAAGTCGACTTCCATTCCCTTAGTATCTTCTTAGGCCTAAGCCCATTTAGCCCATGTTAAGCAGACGAAATGTAAGGAGAGTACTGAACCTGACTGAACTGAACTAGATTAGCCAGTGCGCCTATTCACGACCTTTTCTAATTGCGCCTAGGCATCGTGCATGGTGGGTGTAATGATATTTGCACAATTTCGCCACCACGCTTCGATTCTACAAAAGTTTTGGCAATGAACAAGTTGGTTGGCGGAAAATAAGTTTCACTCGGAAACACACCTTCATTAAATATTGCCTGGAGTGTCATACTTATTGTTATTATGTTACTTATGATTCTACTCATAGGTAGTTAGTACTCCTTGGCTACAACTTCCCTACAAAAGTTTTGTAGTCTATTGACTATTGATCTTGTCTTGCGTCTATACTCTAGAATGAGTCTCTTGTAGTCGACAGTCTAGACCATAGTCAGTACTAGTTGTCAGTAGTCGTATTAGGCAATAGTGTATGGTCACATTACAGAGCGTGGCGCACATGCGCAATCGGCGCGAGCGAGAGAGAAAAAAATCAGAGAAGTTTGTTTACGTTATTACGGCCGAGGCTTAAGTTTTACGGCGATACTCTGATACTCGTGCCGCGTGCGTGCTTACAGAGCCTAGGTGACGGTTATTTTCAAATTTGTTTCATGTTTTAATCCGCTGACCCTTTCCAGTGTTTTATTTTTAACCTCTTAATATTCACAGAAAAATAATAAATATGGTTATAATACAGGGTTGCCACGGAATTTTCAGAACCAAATTCCCTGACTTTTCCAGGTTTTCCCTGACCTTTTCCTGAGATTTTCCCTGACCTTTTTTGGGCCGAAAGTGTAAAATTTTACAGCACGTTTTAAGTGCTTATAATTAAATAAAGTCAATCTACATTAAGTTTTCCAATGTATTTGTTTCACCAAAATTATAAGGAAACATTTTAACTATAAACAACAGTCCGAGAGACTTTTTTCAAGGCATTTACTTTATAGAAACAATTCTTGACATTTTTAAGGATTGCTCTAGAGTTTTCTGTGTTGAGAGAGGATGGCGAAACTTTCATTACTCTTCCGATAAAGACTTATCCCCTGAAATTTTACCCACTAAAATCAAATTCCCCCCACCTCTCTCTCTCTAACTCTCTCTCTAACCGTATTTTCGGGTTTACACTTTATGAATTTCCCTCTCAATGGATCACGTGACATTTTACTCCTCGGCTGTGCGCATGGTAGGTGCGCGTGAGAGCCATTGTGCCCGGCCGTTATAAAGTACCTTTCCCTTCTACCTTTGACTCTCCTTTGGATTTGTGCTCCCTGATACACCCCAATACAGAGCAAGATGAGATGTCATAAATAGGGAGTCACTGGATAAGCAAGGTACAAATTATCCGCTAAGCGACGTAACCTTTGGTAACAAAAGTTGGGCCTTGGAGCTGAGTCCTTAAGTGAACATACTAGAATATGTTCAAAGCATTTCGTCTCGGGTATATATTATCCTACAAATATTAGGTTCCAGTTCACTCATAGAACAGATTTTGTTAATTACTTATTTAATTAAACTGTAAACCTAATTCTTACTAGATTGGTTTTATTCATAATCGGAATGCTATTTTATAAACAATGGAAAAAAAAAACTGAAAATTTTAAATTTGCCGGGGTCAATGAATATAGTAATACTAATTCTAGTCACTAGAGGGCGCGCAAAAGTGTAATCTGTCCGGGGCCATCTTTTTGTTACAACATATAAATTTTCTTAAAGACGATTAAGTTACTGGATCAAAATATAGAATGGTAATAGTTTAAAAAAAGTAGCCATAATCGAGGATTTCTAGGTTATATCTTATTAATTCTTATACTTAATGGACCTTGGTATCCTCGAATATAACTTCTTCGGAAACAGTGATTCATACCTGCAGCTCCTGTAGCGTGCTATGATGAATAACAATCCGTATGCCAGGATATTTCAATATATCGTCCAAGTTATTTATGTTGCGATCAATGTCCACCGTCAATTTGGTCGACAAGTGGGCTTTGAAGACTTCCACCAAAATGAAACAGCCGACAAAATAGGTGGCCAAAATAACCTTCTTGGCAGTTTCGAATTTGTTCGGGAAATTGTCAGAGATCCCAATCAGATACTTCCATAGTCTCGGCACTAAATTGTTCGCAATCGCCATGAAATTGAACACGAAGAGAAAAAGAACGATAATCGTCCACACCTTTGATAGACAGTGCTTTTGGTAGACAAATTCTCCTAAAGAAGAATACATTTACCAACCTTCGGGCGAAACACCTCAAAGATTCCACTAAGTGATATTTGGTAATCGGCTTCTTGGAAATGAGACAGCATGTTCGACTCGTAGAGCCACTTTGGCTAGGTAACAGTTCGATTATACTTCCCTAATATCTCCAGATCGTTAGATTGAACAATTGCCCCGCTAGGATAAACATCTCCATCCTAAATCGAATTTCATATGTTTGAAATTTTTCCTCGCACAGATTCAACCGTTTTAACCCAAAAACCAAATTTACCGTCTTAAAAATATTATCGCTGGTAATATACGTCAAGTTAAACCTGCCAATAAATATTGAACGTTTATCTTAACCTAAAATAAGCTGGCAACCTTTTCAAAATTTACCGGCCTTTCGGATAACATAGAAATTCCACACTAAGCCTATCTCCTGGGTGATACTTTCCAATGTCAAGAACTTTCCTCTCAACGTCATAATCTTCCTAAAATAAGACTTCACAAATCATTTCTCAACTCTTCATAAAAGTAACTACAGCGCCTCGACCAGTTTTAAAAGCTGATTCTCATTATTGACGCGAGAGCTACAAGATAAAGTCTGATTTCACGGGGAAGCCCTCATAAAAGCGGTTTCCAGAAAAAGCAGTTTACTCGTTATGACGTGCTCAGAGATGTCTGCTAGCCAAAACCTCTTACGGCTACGGGATGGATGAACCAATCGGGCTAGCATACGCCTCTTAACATAGCGTTTTTAAAACCAAAATTCTCTTAAGGGATAATTTTATGCTGCCTGAACATTTCTTTTGAGTTAATTTGGTTATTTGAACCCCAATAGTATTAGGTGGGTTTATGTTTGTTTATTTGAACCCCATTAGTATTAGGTCAGTTCAGGTGTTGTTGTTTGAACCCCAATTGTATTATGTCAGGTTAGGTTTGGTTATTTGAAAAACAATGGTAAAAGGACAAGCAATGTTAAGTTACGTTAGGGTATGGCAATCTATAGGTGTTTTACTTTGTAGGGTTTAAAATTATTCATAACTCTAGTTAAACACTAGCTGCTATTTCCCAAAAACATCGGCCGCTATTTCAAAAACATCAGTTTTGAACCACGCCGCAGTTTTTGTGTAATCGCGTTTCTAGTTAAGGAAGTGCACCCGATTATATGGGGAGTTAACAGCCCAGCCCAGCGTGGCGTTTCGAAGAAGAAAAACGGTGGCACATTAAGACTTAAATAATACTTACTCTTAATATCACAACCTTCATGGGGATATTTTAGTCGAAACAAATTCAGCAACGTCTTCTATCGTTCTTGATCTTTTTAAAAATGATATTCACAACGACTTTCGAAATAATAAATAGCAGCAATTGGAGAACTTTCCTTTCTGGTACAATCCACCTTTCGAAGTACACTCTAAGAAATTGGAGTGTGATTTAACACCTTTATAAGTACTTTATATGGGTCCAAATTTGACACCGTTACAGGTGTACATTTACACCCCTGAAAGGGTTTAATAACACTTATTTGAGCAATTGGTGGCAAAGATAAGTATAAAATTGTGCAACAGAGGTGCAGTTTAACACCTTTTTAACTCTTATATCGCACTGAAAGTGAATTTTTACTCTCATATTAGTGTTGTGCAACTCCTTAAAGGGTGCGGCATAGCACCTTTCAGAGTGTCGCGTAACACCTTTAAGAGTGTCGCGTAACACCTTTAAGAGTGGGAGATTATTTGGTAGGATAATAGTAGAAATTCTAGTACTTTTCCTAGACTTAAGAGCAAAACCGATGACGTAAAAAACACTATAGAGTAGTGGCACTACATGTTAATTGCTCATAGAACATAACGTAACCAAAGGCAGGGAGGTGCCATTGCTCTATAGTAGCTACATTTTGACCACTCATGAGGCATAACTCAAATATCGAGTATGGTATTCCTGTTTAATCAAATTTTGATTATCCGCCATTCCGCAGTATTATTAGCAATCAATGCTATATTCATAGCAGGGTTCCATCTTGAGAGAACTTCATCACCTATAGGGAGGAAAGTTCTCACATGCAGAACTATACCTCTTTAAGCGAGGGTTGTTGCATATAAAGTCATTTAAACGGGTTTATAAACTTCTGAAAAAGGCAGAAAGTTTTCAATTCGTACAATTGCATAGGGTATTAAATTAGTTTTGGAGGCTATAATATTCAAGCAGTAGATATAGACGTTCTTGTTAAATTTAATAATCTCTTTTCACTAAGAGTTTTTCGAGCACCAGAAACGCGTTTAATCTAATTTGCACTACAGATTTTACAAAAAAAAAATCCATTTAGTACTCTAATTTTTCTCAAATTAATGATAAAACATGTCTCAAAAGCAAGTGCCCCACTTTGGCCAGTACTGTGATGCCAGTACCTAACCTAGTCTCGTTTTTTAAGAGTATCGCTTAACACCTGTAAGAGTGTCGCCTAACACGTTTAGCATAGTTTTATGAAGGTACAACACCGCCAGATTACCAATTTCTTTGTTAATTTTATTTAAAGGATAAAACTGTTTTCTTTCATGAATATCATCTTTAAAAAAAGGTTTAACAAGTACGTTTTTCAATAATTTTTTACTGTTTGTATTGACTTTAATATTAAAACATTAATGAAAAATAAATGAAAGACCTTATTCAAGAAACCAGCAGTATTATAATTTTTCATGTTCAATTTCGAACGGTGTTTTAATAGTGTTATTTTACACCGAATTTACACTTTAAATTGGCCTCTAAAAACTCAAGGTAATAAAACACTCTTATGGGTGTTTTTACGGTGTTTACACCGTTTAGACACCTTTTTAACACTTCCATTTCTTAGAGTGTAGAGGCATTTTTTCGCAATGATAGAGTTCTTTTACGACAGATTTAATGACGAACATTAAGTATTGCTTTAGCAATTTCCCCACCATTTAGAATCTAGCTAATGGTTGGTTCCATTAGAGAAACAATAGGGATCGATAGAAATGGGCACTAAAGTACACTATGCATGGTTTTTAAAATTTTGTAACAATTTCTGTTCTATCCTTTTGTAGCTAAAGTGAGGAACACACATGCGTAAAAGTTCGACAGAAACGTAAATTGAAACGTAAACGTACAAAAAACTTCTACGTAAACGTACTAGAAAAGAGAGTTGAAATTGTCTCAACTTTTTCCGTCGTAAAACATTTTACGCTAAGCTCCAGCCAATCAGATAATCGGATCCGTACGAGTTTTTGGGCAAAAATGGTAGAGAAAAAAAAGCAGATCGTAGAAGAGCGTTGGTTTGGGGATAGGAAGGTTAGAAGCTTTTTCTTTTTACATCTTTTTGACAAGTTTTTCTTTTTATTTTAATGATAGGATTTTCGAACAAACTATTTGGCATACCATTAGGGCACGGTACATTTTATTAGGTTCGTAGCATTGATTTCAACCCTAAGCATCAGTCTCCTCTATGAGCATATAATCCTTTTTAACCGAAAGAGAGATGTCACTGTTTTCGAATTTCAACACCGCAAATTAAGTTTTTCGTTTGCGTTTACGTGTTCAAGTGCGATTCAGATCCAGAAACATAAACGTAAACGGAATAGAAAATAGTTTACGTTTACGAGTTTTTAGTACGATTCCGTGAAATTTTTACGTATGTGTGTTCCTCGCTTAAAAGTTTAGATCTTATGAGCGCATTTCTCAATAAGTTTATTTCTGGTTAAGATTTTCTCTTAATAAAGTTGAGGTAAGGTTAAGATTAAAGAAAAAGATCCCGTTTCTACTAATTTTAGCTTTCTAATTATAAAAAATGAATGATCTCTTATATCAAAATAATAAGCATTCAATTACTTTTAAAAAACGAGGACTACTGTGCGGCCATTGAAAAAATATGAAATTTTCCAAAAAGCAAGTAGCACGACTTTTGAATTCTATTGATGGGATTTAAATTGCTACCTTTGACATAGAAGGTGGGATGATTATTCCGCAATACGGTATCAGATCACAATATCGTAAATAAAATGTCGAATGCTAAAATAGCGTGTTGATTTCATCGAAACAAACAATAGCGAAATGTAATAATAGCGAGAACAACAACAGTGAAATGCAATAATAGCGAGAACAACAACAGTGAAATGCAATAATAGAGATAGCAGGATTAGCAAAGTGCAACGACATCGAGAACAACAACAACGAAATGAAATATTCGAGAGAAAAAAATAGCGAATTTCTTACGGTACCTTAAAATATTTTTTACAATACATACGCAAAAGATGAAACAAAAGATACAACACCGACCATAATCCCGCGTAACAGGGAGTACAAAAAGAGGGTATACTGACTTGCCTTCAACATTTTGGATTTCGCTATTTTGACCTACAAGTCTTGTTGCTACTTTTGAAATAAAAGTGTTCCTAAAGAACAGGCATAGTTTATATAAGCAAATTTTGAACTTGGAATTTTAAGTGCGTCTCTCTAATCGATTTGAAGCTTTTAGCAGTTAGATCTATCGGTAGGGTGAAAGAGTGTGAGATTATTTGCAGCCTGCACTTCCATTTGCATACACCATAAGTAACATAACAGGAAGAAGTAAGCTCCCCTAAACTTCTTCGATTCATTCATCAATCCATCTTTTCAACCAAAATTTACAAAGAAAAATCTTTCGAACTTTTAGCATACAAAATTGAAGTGTGGTTCATCTGGATCTCGGGTGCTGTCTGACAATGAACCCCTCCCAAAAAATGGCGAAAGAACTGTCTTTTTTGCCACGGCCGCGTTCTTTTCTCTAGACACCCTTGATTGTTTTACGAGCATTTGCTTTTTCCTTTTTTCCCATATCCAATAATTTTAACGTTAAGAACAGAAATGTGATATCAATGGTAATGGTTTCAGCGTTTACGAATGAAACGTTGCATACTTAATAAAACTGTCTTTCCCAACAAAACATTATTCCAAGCAAAACATTCGTAGTATTAGTGTGGTTAAAGCCATAGTTTTAAACTGCAATGAATAAAATGGTTTTAGGACTTGCTCAAAACTTCCCGAATACCATTTTCACCCAAAATCTTTATTGATAATGTGAAAACGAACTTTGCTTATGAAACTGAGCATTACTGAAACGCAAAGAGCTATATTTGTTGTCATTATGCCACTTATTACACATTTGCAGCTTAGAAAAACTTGACCGAAATAGAGAAGACAAAGCAGGCTAAAAGCAAGGGGCAAAACCAAAAAAATAAACTCAAATTCGGCCTACAATTAAGGCCTATTTAGATGATTCAACACAAATAAGTTGCTTAGACTAGTTAAGAGGTGTGTATAGAATTAAAATTGAATGCGCTGACTCACGTACCGAAGACATGGTGATAAAAACGTTGATCGGGGATCAATTTTTCTACTCATATAGTTAAGTCAAAAAGCATCGTCTGAAAGGGGCTGTAGTTAAAAAAGTAATCGCCTCGTAACTTTCACATAGTATAACCATTTTAACTCAAAAATCCAATTAAATTTACAATTAATCATTAAATTACTAACGAAATACCTTAAATTAACATTATAAAGATATTACTAACCCTTTAAACTTAAACCTATCCCTTTAAAATAAACTGAAAAGAAATTCTTTCGTACAATAGAAGAGGCACTAGCCCCTCAATGTTGACACTTTCTAGAACGATAATATACCCCTATATCCATAGTGCAAAATGAAATACCTAGCAACTAAAATACTTTCCAGGAACCCAGAAAAATGTCACGCTGATTTAGACCCCAAGCAACAAGACCTTGAGTCACAAGCCTGGTACCTGGCCCGAGAAACTTCTAGAACACTTTTTTTTAACCCTTAAACTGACCAATCCGTATTGGGTCCCAAAAAAAAGTTTTGCCTATTCGCTGTTATCATGAATCCGCCCGGCTACGTCATAAATATGGTCCACTATTCGCCAAAACCGAAGTCAATCAACAGACGTCATTTTCCCAGAGATCCTGACGAAAACTAGAAGTTATATATACGAAGTCCCACCTGTCCCACCCTCAGTCGATTTCCTGAACTGCTTAACGAGACCCTGTCGGCTCACCCTTAAGAAACCCTTAGAAGTCCGGAGTATTATTTTAAATCGGAGATTTTATTTTATTCATTTTCATACCTTATTTTTCATCAATTTGAATAGTTATTTTTTCGGAGAAAACTCGGAGACATTTTTTTTAACCCTTAAGTTGAAGAAGAGAAGGAGCGCGAGTGCGCGAAATAAATCGAGAAAAAAAAAATAATTAACTCATAAATCGAGAAAGAAGAAAAAAATATCCTGAATTAAAACCCTTAAATCGAGAAGAAGAAAAAAGAATCCTTAACCCTTGAGAAGAATATGCAAGAGGAGCAACTTGTCGTAAGAAATTAAAAACTTGAAACTATTTTGATAAACTGACTTGAAACTATAGTTAAAGAACTCAGATTATGGTTGACAGATTGATTCGTTTTTTAAAATCTTAACTTTTTATTTTTTGAACATTATTGTTTTTATTGCACAACTGCACGATTTGAACCTAAAAAACCCATAAAATTTAAATTTGAAACTTAAAGGAGACATTCCATAGAGGTTATAAATTGAAACCCCCCCCCTTTTGATTTTTGTTTAATTTTTTATTTTGACCCTTAAAAAGTGTGTGAAAATTTATGAACAAGATTGAATATTATGTTAAGAAACCCTTAGAAGTCCGGAGTATTATTTTAAATCGGAGATTTTTACCTCTCCGAGTGACGTATGTCACGGAGAGGTTCTAATTTCGACGTGTGTGTGTGTCTGTCTGTCTGTCTGTCTGTTGTTACACCCACGTGACCGCGTTCGCAGTTTCCAAATCGGAGCAAACGTGTTCGCCATTTCCGAACTGCTTTCACAGTCACGGAAATGGCTCCTTTACTGGAGTTCTCACACCACCATCTTCTGGTCGTTGTCCATTCCACACGGACACCAGTCTGTACATACTGGATTCTAATCACCACCATCTTTTGGTCTTCGTCCATCCCACATGGACACCAGTCTGTACATACTGGCTTCTAATCACCACCATCTTTTGGTCTTCGTCCATCCCACATGGACACCAGTCTGTACACCTGGCTTCTAATCACCACCATCTTCTGGTCTTCGTCCATTCCACACGGACACCAGTCTGTACATACTGGCTTCTAATCACCACCATCTTCTGGTCTTCGTCCATTCCACTTGGACACCAGTCTGTACACCTGGCTTCTAATCACCACCATCTTCTGGTCTTCGTCCATTCCACTTGGACACCAGTCTGTACACCTGGCTTCTAATCACCACCATCTTCTGGTCTTCGTCCATTCCACTTGGACACCAGTCTGTACACCTGGCTTCTACTCCATCGTCATCGTTGGGTTTAAGACATTCGCGGCGATCAGCTAGGGTTACGAGAAACGTCTAGCCTCCCTAAGGTGGGTTGTCCACCAAAGGTTTTCGCAATTGCGGTTGTTCTTGCTTTTAGCTGTAGTTCGACACCCTTATATACTACCTATTTGAATAAGGTAATGCAACCGGAGTATGCTTCATTTCAAACGCCAATATTAGTCAGGTCTCTCAAGAATGTCTAATTGTTCTTTATAAACGCGATGTAACGCTCAATAAGGCGAACAACTAACGAAGAAAATATTTAATATTAATTATATTTATTTTAATATTCAAGATAATCTAGTTTCTCAACTCAAAATTAAAACGGAAAGAGTTAAGAAGCAGCCTATGTTTTAGTCTGTGTGTGTCCGTCCGTTAGTGCACCGCGTTAGCAGTTCGCTTTGTTTTGTGGAAAGAAATCCTACAAAAACCTTAAAATTTGGTTTTCTCATAATGTATAATTAATATTTGGAAATATTGTTCGTAATTTCGATGCGTTTAGTGATTTTGTAGCTATAAAGCTCTGTTTCATTTTGATATCCCAAGAATATTTTTAATTATTATTATTTGAAATCGATGTTTATATATTACTTAAGCTATACTACATCTGTTTATAGCATAATTCTTTCTAAAGTGATTTCAAGAAGAACGCAACTATATTGGTCAAATAAATTTTTGTTTGTCAATAGGCCTAGTGAACCAAAAAGTTAACGCTTGGGTTTGGTTTTCGTTTCTGTAATACAGAGACATTAACGGTTCAGAGTGAGCCGAAAGTTAAATACACTTTTTACCTCTCCGAGTGACGTAAGTCACGGAGAGGTTTTGTAACGATCGTGTGTGTCTGTCTGTCTGTCTGTCTGTTGGTACACCCACGTGACCGCGTTCGCAGTTTCCAAATCGGAGCAAACGTCTTCGCCATTTCCGAACTGCATTCACAGTCACGGAAATGGCTCCTCTACTTGAGTTCTCACACCACCATCTTCTGGTCTTTGTCCATTCCACACGGACACCAGTCTGTACATACTGGCTTCTAATCACCACCATCTTCTGGTATTCGTCCATCCCACATGGACACCAGTCTGTACATACTGGCTTCTAATCACCACCATCTTCTGGTCTTCGTCCATTCCACTTGGACTCCAGTCTGTACATACTGGCTTCTATTCACCACCATCTTCTGGTCTTCGTCCATTCCACTTGGACACCAGTCTGTACACCTGGCTTCTACTCCATCGTCATCGTTGGGTTTAAGACATTCGCGGCGATCAGCTAGGGTTACGAGAAACGTCTAGCCTCCCTAGGGTGGGTTGTCCACCAAAGGTTTTCGCAATTGCGGTTGTTCTTGCTTTTAGCTGTAGTTCGACACCCTTATATACTACCTATTTGAGTAAGGCGAAGCAACCGGGGTATGCTTCATTTCAAACGCCAATATTAGTCAAGTCTCTCAAGAATGTCTTATTGTTCTTTATCAACGCGATGTAACGCTCTATAAGGCGAACAACTAACGAAGAAAATATTTAATATTAATTATATTTATTTTAATATTTAAGATAATCTTGTTTCTCAACTCAAAATTAATACGGAAAGAGTTTAAAAGCAGTTTATGTTTTTCTCTGTGTGTGTCCGTCCATTTTTACACTGTGATAACTAAAACCATGTAGTCAAAGTTTATATAGGACGAGTTATGAAGATTGCGTATAAAGTCGATACACTATACACATTTCATAGTTAATATAGAGCGAGTATTTAAGAATTTAGCCCACTGTATTACTAATCATGGAAACTCTTGAAAGTTAAAATAGGTCGAGTATTGATGTTAATAGAGACGGAGTAGAAGAGTTGAATTAGGATAAATAACAAATGCAGTTTGTTGTGTTACTGTCTCAGTTAGAGAGGTAACGGTTGGTAAGTGCGAAACTATCGTAAGTGTGATAGGTTGTGTTTCCCTGTTTTGGGCACATTCGCGTTGTATGTACACAATTAGAAAGATGTTTTCAATCCGCGGCCATCTTTGAAACTTCCACACCTCTGTTCATACTCCTTGGGGGTTTCCAATTTCTTTTCTTAAAGAATTAAGAAGTTGAAACTATATATTTTATTAGCGGTGTATTTAAATATTTTTTACCGTCGCGAAACACCACAATGATAAGGAAACATTTTTTTAAAACATAATCAGATGAATTTGAGTTTTAAAGGACTAAAATCCTGTGCATACCTAGGAGTAATGGAGTGAATTTTTACCAATGTCCAGAGATGATAAACATAAGCGGGATTGTTTCATATTTGAATAAAAATACTGTTTCCAATAATGGGTTTATACTCCTTGTTTGTGTAAGAGTAGTGTAGCTGTAGAGTGTAATCTAATCTAATCTAATCTAAGCTTTTTTAATCATGACAAAGGCTTAAATTAAATTGACATTTTTTAATCCTCTTGATTTATTATTAATAAGAATATTAAACATTTATTCTTTGTTAAAAATATTTTATGAGCTTTGATTTTAAGATTGCTTTAGAAAAATCCAAACTGTTGGGCAGGGTTAAAAAAGACAAATTGTAGAGATTAAAATTGATATTTACGTTTTGATAAAGACTAAAGCTTCCACTATTGTGTTTGCACTCCTTGTTTGTTTGACTTAAAACCATCTAGCTTTAGATAACAGTTCGAAAAAAAATCACAAAAATGATATTTTTTAAATCTAATGAGATAACGCCCACCTAGTTGAAAATTGACCTTTTTAGTCCTCGGGAGCCATTCTTAATAAGAATTTCTATGCTAGTAGGTTATCAATTAAACTACCGGTATATTATTGTTGTTGGAAGTTGGAGAGTAAGTGAAATTAAGAGCCAGCAGGTTTTTGCCGCTTCTTTTTGTGAGTATTTGACTTTTTGTATGTAAAATGGAGGAAGATAATGTTGAAAGTAAGGAGGAAATGCGAAAGCGTAAAGCTAGGGAAAGGATGAGGGCCAAAAGGTCGGATCCAGAGTTTAAAAAGAGAGAAAATGAAAGGAGAAGAGTTTTAGCAGCTCAGAAAAAAGCTAAGGGTGAAGGTAGCGGTGCTAGAACGTCCAGTCCTAATATGCTTGATAGTTCTATGGCGTCGCCAGTCGGCCACGGTAGTTCTGGTTCAGATCGCTCTTTTGTAAACCCAGAGCTGGTTATTGACGATGAATCTATGAATTTAGTTAGTAATAATGCTAATAGTTCGACAATGGTAGCGAACGATGAACAATTACCTTGTACGTCTCATGGTAATGTGTATCCGTTAGAGAGAATGAGAATTTTGAGACAGAATGAAGAGTATAGAATGAAAGAGGCGCGATCAATGGCCAAAAAGCGGGAGAATGAGTCATATCGTGAAAGGGAAAATCAGTATGGTATATTTACTAAGCGAATGAAAAGGCTTGATGAATGGTATAGAGCAAGCGAAAGAGTTAAGGACCAATTAAGTAAGGCTAGTAAACGCCAAGATTTGGAGCACGTTGAAGCAGAACGTGTAAGAAATCAGTTGAATAAGGCTAGTAAACGCCAAGATTTAGATTACGTTGAAACTGAACGTGTTAGAAATCAGTTGAGTAAGGCTAGTAAACGCCAAGATTTAGAGTACGTTGAAACTGAACGTGTTAGAAATCAGTTGAGTAAGGCTAGTAAACGCCAAGATTTAGAGTACGTTGAAACTGAACGTGTTAGAAATCAGTTGAGTAAGGCTAGTAAACGCCAAGATTTAGAGTACGTTGAAACTGAACGTGTTAGAAATCAGTTGAGTAAGGCTAGTAAACGCCAAGATTTAGAGTACGTTGAAACTGAACGTGTTAGAAATCAGTTGAGTAAGGCTAGTAAACGCCAAGATTTGGAGTACGTTGAAACTGAACGTGTTAGAAATCAGTTGAGTAAGGCTAGTAAACGCCAAGATTTGGAGTACGTTGAAACTGAACGTGTTAGAAATCAGTTGAGTAAGGTTGCCAGGCGTGAAAATGTAAATGTTAGAAGCCCAGAGCGTTCTAGAAATAGATTGTCTATGGCTGAAAGGAGGACAAATCCTTTGTTTATAGAGCAGACTTATTTTGAAAGTATTAAAGAAGGTCCAACGTGGCCATGTGAAGGGTGCTCAGGTCTTTTTTTTAAAGCATCGGGTAGCTTTGTTAAGTCTACAGTGCTTTTGGCTGTTCCTGGGATTCACGGTCGTGAATTAGGTGACAAAGTATTTTTATGTAGTACTTGTAATAAAGCTGTGAAAAAGAACGAAATCCCCAAGTTTTCCAAAGAAAATGGATTTGAATTCCCCGAAATTCCGGCAGAACTAGTTAATTTGTCTAATTTGGAGGAAAGAATGATTTCACCAAGAATACCTTTTATGCAAATAAGAAGGTTAGGTTGTGATCAACAAAGAGGGATTAAGGGAAACGTGGTCAACGTTCCTATAAATGTAGAGTCTACAGTGTCAGTGTTACCACGGTTACCTCGTGAAACAGATACTATTCAAATTGAGTTTATGAGGAGAATGCAATATAATACACCCTATTTGTATGAAACTGTTAGGCCGAAAAAAATGCACGAAGCTCTTAAGGTTTTGGTGAAAACACCGTTGTATATTAAGCATGGGATAACCGTTAGGAGCGATATATTAGATCCAATTCCAGAAGAACTTGAATTTATTGTTGACGAAAATGACCGTCAGTTAAACCATGGTGATACATTAAGTGAAAACCCACAAGGGTCAATGAATGTAGAGAATGAGAATGATAGCGATGAAATTTGGAATGAATCTAACGAAGTTAATTCATTCCCAGTTGGGAATCAAGACACGTTGTTAGTGTCATTGTCTGATTTCCTACCCACTAATACCATGCATGTTAAGTTTGCTCCTGGTGAAGGTCAAACGCCAATGTCTTTACTCTATGACGAGGACGCGGAGGAATTGTCATTCCCCAGTATTTATGTGGGTCAGAAGAGAGACCTTAAAGTTAAAGGTAGTTTTGGGGACATTGCTAAGTGGGAGCTTCGTAATATTGATAGGCGTTGTGCTAAAAATCCGTCTAAATTGTTTTACACTTTTGTTAAGTTGGAAACTATGAAAGTTAGAGATTCCATACAAGTTTGTATGAGAAAAACCAAGAGAAAAGATGGCTCAAACTACACTGCTGGGTTTTTATCGTCTGCTGGTGCACTCGATTCAATTATTAAGCAGGATGATGGTTTTAGAGTATTAGAAAATTTGCAGTCCTCGCCTTCATATTGGCAGCATAGGCAGAAAGAGTTGATGGCTATGATTAGGCAGCTTGGTACGGCTACCTTTTTTATAACGTTTTCAGCTGCAGAAGGCAAATGGCCTGAGCTTTTGAACATATTGAGGGTGACTTCGGGTCAGGATCGCTTAGCGAATGATGATATTGGCAATTTAAGTTTTTCGGAAAAGGCAAAGTTGATTCAGGATGATCCTGTTACTTGTGCTAGATATTTTGACCACCGTTTTCGGGCTCTTCTTAAAGCTCTGCAAAAGCTAGGCCCTCTTGGTGTTATTGAAGATTATTACTTCAGGGTTGAAATACAGCAAAGAGGCTCTCCTCATCAACATGGGTTGATTTGGATTAAAGATGCGCCGAAGCTTAAAGGTGACTTGTCAAATGTTAAAGAGGTAGAGGAATATATTGATAAAGTTATTTCTTGCGCTGGTAAATTGAACGATGATAATGGGGATTTGTTAACGTCATTGCAAATGCATAAACACACGACAACGTGTAGGAAGAAGGTTAATGATAGTTCAGTTTGTCGTTTTGGAATTCCATTTCCTCCCATGCCTAGAACTATTATTTATGATCCGAGTTTAAGAGAACCCGGTACTCTTGACGAAGAACTTAAGTGTAAGAACAATTCCAAGAAATTGCGTGAGCTTTTGCAATCGAAAGAAAAAGAATTGTGGGTAGATAGTTTTGAGGAGTTGTTGGAAAAGTTGCGTATAACTGAAGATGATTATATTAAAGCCATTACGTATGATCTCAAAAGGAAAGTGGTTTTATTGAAAAGACACCCTAAAGATACTAGGGTTAATCCGTACAACCCGTGCACTTTGCGCCTCTGGCAAGCGAATATGGACATTCAGTTTGTACTTGATCCTTACGCTCTGGTTATGTATATCGTGTCTTATATAGGGAAATCTCAGCGTGGTATGTCAATGCTTCTGCGTGAAGCTGCTAAACGAGCGCAGTCAGATAAATGCACGGTGAAGCAAAAGTTGAAGGTGATTGCTAATCAGTTTTTGAACGCGCACGAGGTAAGCGCGCAGGAAGCGGCTTATAGTGCTTTACAAATTCCAGTCTCCAGGTGTAGTCGGGCTTGCATTTATGTTAATACAAATGTGCCCGAAAATCGTGTTCATATTCTCAAAAGCAAAGTTGAGCTTGAACAATTGTCCAAAGATAGTATGGATGTTTTCGCTTCTGGAATGTTAGACCATTATGTTCAAAGGCCAGATGATTTAGAGGCAGTAACGTTAGCTCAATTTGCGGCTTGGTATGAATTTTCCAAAAGTCGTAGAGTTTCGAAAACTCAAAGTCATATTGATGACGGTGAGAACGATGAAGTTCAATGTGGTAAATGGTTAAAACTGAAAAATGATTCAGGGTTCATTAGAAAACGTGGTCATTCTAAAATTATACGGTATCGTAGATTCAATTTAGTGAAAGATCCCGAGCAGTTTTATCGTGAACAAATCATGTTATTCTCGCCTTGGCGTGATGAGAGTAGAGATATTTTGACAAAGGATGTAAAATCTGAGTATGAGCTTAGACTTGAGATTATAACGGAATCTAGAAAAGAATTTCATAATGAAATTGACGAAGCAGCTATTGAACAGGCTGTGAGAGATTTCGAAAGTGAAGCTATTGAAGCTGATCTTACTAATATCCAACCTGAATTGGAACATCAAAATGAAATAGATAGGTCTTTAATTGTTGAAGATTCTGAATTTCTAATTAATACAGTGGAAGAGGCAATAGGAAATATTAACAGAGATATTCTTGATGGTAATGCGGAAAAAACTGTTGCTCCATCAGTCACGTTAGTTAATGATTCAGAATACAATGCCCTTGTTAGAAAGCTGAATTTGAAACAGAGAGAAATATTTTATGAAGTTCTGCACCATTTAAAGTGCAAAGAAACGCCTTTACGGCTATTTGTTACAGGAGGCGCTGGTGTTGGAAAAAGCGTTTTGATAAGTGCCATATTTGAATCTGTTACTAGATTTTACAATAAGCAACCAGGGTCTAATCCCTCGGAGGTTAAAGTTCTGCGATGCGCACCTACGGGCAAGGCTGCCTTTAATATAGGTGGGGCGACTTTGCATAGTACCTTTTGTCTACCCGTTAGTCAATTTGCCGGAAGCATTTCCAGATTAGAAAGTGAAACTCTTCACAATTGTAGATTGATGTATGGTCAAGTGAAGTTGTTAATTATTGACGAAATATCAATGGTTGGTGCGAAGGTTTTTAACCGAGTTAACTCGAGATTGCAAGAGATAATGGGTTGCCCAGATTATTTTGGTGGTGTCTCTGTACTTTTAGTTGGAGATTTTAACCAACTTAGACCCGTCCGGGATCATTTCGCTTTTCAAAGTCAAAGTGATAGTGACAATCCATATGCGTCTTTAATTGGTAACCCAATATGGGAGGAATTCCAATTTAGTGAGCTTGAAGAGATTATGAGGCAAAAAGATGATAAGAGGTTTGCGGAAGCTTTGAATAGAATGGCTGTGGGAACTATGAATCAGGATGATATTGACTTATTCGTAAGTTTAGAAGTAAACAGAGAGCGTGTACCGCCAAAAGAAGCGATACATCTTTTCCCTACTAACGTTGAAGTCAACCAATTTAACCAAGAGACTCTATTAAAAATGAGTACGGAAAAGTGTATTTCATTTTCAGTAGATGTTGTAAATGGTGATCTTAGTAGCGAAGTTAAAAGTAACATTCTTTCCCAAGTTCAAACGTTAGCAACGTCTGATACGTATGGTCTTCCTAAAGAACTAACACTCGCTTGTGGTGCGAGATATATGATGACTAACAATGTAGATACGTCTGATGGACTTACGAATGGTGCGACAGGTTGGTTAAGAAAGATAGAGTACGGTACTAATAGGCTCGGGGAACAAATTCCGTTCAGAGTTTGGATTGAGTTTGCTGATGCTAATGTTGGGAAGTTGTTGAGACAAAAGTGTCTTGGATTGTACGAGCAGAATAACTATAACAGGACTTGGACTCCTGTCGAAAAAGTTATTAAGGCATTTAGTAGAAAATGGAGGCAAAATAATGTTTCAGTCTCTAGGAGACAGTTTCCTTTGGTCATTTCTGAGGCTATTACGATACACAAGAGTCAAGGCGATACATATTCGTCCGTAGTAGTGCATTGTAATCCCAGAAAGAAATTAGAGAGAACTCATTTATACGTTGCTTGTAGTAGGGCTAGAAACGCCTCCGGTTTGTATATTGAGGGTAAATTTCAAGTTCCAAATGCGCCTAAGAACAATCAAGTAGAAATGGAACTTCAAAGATTACGAGCTACGAGGAGTATTGTATTACCGTTTTTGAACGAACGTGTTTACATTTATGTTCATAATGTGCAGTCCTTAAACGCGCATTTGGATGATATTTTAGCAGACACGGTAATAAAAAATGCCCAGTTATTATGCTTTGTTGAAACGTGGAAGAAAGATACCGATGATTTTAGTGTGCCATCCTTTAAGGAAGTGGGCGGTATTTATCTGCCAAGAACGGCACGTAGAATTGCGTTTGGTTCTTCCATTTATTTAAAAGATATACCCGAAAATGTTGTTAACGATTTGGATAATAGGGTTTTGCGAACCGATAGACCTTTCAGAAATTCGCATGTGGAACGTTGCTGGTTGGATGTTTCCATTGAAAATGAACCGATGACTGTTGTTTTGTTGTATAAATCGCCCGGAGCGAGTTTGAGATCAGTTTTTGAGGATTTTAATCCTTTATTCGATATTAGATACGATGCCTCTGTTCCAACAGTTGTAGTCGGAGATTTTAATATAAATTTTTTAAAAAGTAAAACGGCACTGAAAATGTTCTTTGATTCTTTTAACATGTCTCTTATGCCGGGTCTTGAAGAGAAAATTTCAACTGACTATCATTGCCAGTTAGATTTAGCGTTCGGAAACAAACTTTTCCAAGACAGATTCGAAGCCAGTTACAGAGAATCGTACTATTCGTATCATAAAGGTATATGTTTTGTTAAAAAGACAGCATAACTGTAGAAGTTTCGTAAGAGCAACCGTAATGGTTGGTGAGCATCCTGGCTGTAGAAGCTTTGTATTATAACCCGAAAGGGTTAGTGGTAGTCCTAGCTCTCGAAGCTTTGTATGATCAGCCTTAATTAATGGTAGATAGAAATCCTAGCTCTCGAAGCTTTGTATGATCAGCCTTAATTAATGGTTGATAGAAATCCTAGCTCTAGGAGCTTTGTATGATCAGCCTTAATTAATGGTTGATGGAAATCCTAGCTCTAGGAGCTTTGTATGATCAGCCTTAATTAATGGTTGATGGAAATCCTAGCTCTAGGAGCTTTGTATGATCAGCCTTAATTAATGGTTGATGGAAATCCTAGCTCTAGGAGCTTTGTATGATCAGCCTTAATTAATGGTTGATGGAAATCCTAGCTCTAGGAGCTTTGTATGATCAGCCTTAATTAATGGTTGATGGAAGATGAAAGTTATGTATCATTGAGTGGCGTAGCGTGAGGGGTGAACTGAGCTCTATTTTAAGGGATTAGATTGTACAGTTTAGTCGAAACTTGAAAGAGGTTATCTAAAATTGTTATAATGGTGATATAATCATCAAAGCTGCCATAAGTAATGCGAGTTGAGAGAAGATTCTCGGATTAAAAAGTATTAAAGCCTACTATGTTCAAGTCGAGATTAACAAATCTCCTTATCTTGAAAATCCAACAATAGGTATAAATCGTCTTTTATCACTATACTAAAGACTTTGCGTTGCAAAAACACGCAGAATAAAAGTTCATTTAATGAAATACTTATTTGAGTCCTTTCGATAATAGTAAAATATTATCACAGCTTTATTAAATAGTTAAATAAGCATAATTGCAAAAACAGGAGGGCAGAAAAATTTATGGTAGGCCGCGGGTAGGATAAATTCACGCACAAGTCGAGATTAACAAATCTCCTTATCTTGACAATCGAACAATCGGTATATATCGACTTATATCACTATACTTAAGACTTTGCGTGGCAAAGAACATGCAAAATAAAAATCTATTTTATGAAATACGTTTTATTTGAATCCTTTCGAAAATAGTGAAACAAAATCAGAGGTTTATTACAGAGCTCAATAAGCATAATAGAGAAAAAAAGAGAGGGGAAACTTTATGGTTGGCCTCGGGTGGGATAAATTCACGCTACGCCACTGCTATAGTAAGAGTTGCTCAAAAAGGGTTAACGATAGTCCTAGCTCTTGGAGCTTTGTATGATCAGCCTTAATTAATGGTTGATGGAAATCCTAGCTCTAGGAGCTTTGTATGATCAGCCTTAATTAATGGTTGATGGAAATCCTAGCTCTAGGAGCTTTGTATGATCAGCCTTAATTAATGGTTGATGGAAATCCTAGCTCTAGGAGCTTTGTATGATCAGCCTTAATTAATGGTTGATGGAAATCCTAGCTCTAGGAGCTTTGTATGATCAGCCTTAATTAATGGTTGATGGAAATCCTAGCTCTAGGAGCTTTGTATGATCAGCCTTAATTAATGGTTGATGGAAATCCTAGCTCTAGGAGCTTTGTATGATCAGCCTTAATTAATGGTTGATGGAAATCCTAGCTCTAGGAGCTTTGTATGATCAGCCTTAATTAATGGTTGATGGAAATCCTAGCTCTAGGAGCTTTGTATGATCAGCCTTAATTAATGGTTGATGGAAATCCTAGCTCTAGGAGCTTTGTATGATCAGCCTTAATTAATGGTTGATGGAAATCCTAGCTCTAGGAGCTTTGTATGATCAGCCTTAATTAATGGTTGATGGAAATCCTAGCTCTAGGAGCTTTGTATGATCAGCCTTAATTAATGGTTGATGGAAATCCTAGCTCTAGGAGCTTTGTATGATCAGCCTTAATTAATGGTTGATGGAAATCCTAGCTCTAGGAGCTTTGTATGATCAGCCTTAATTAATGGTTGATGGAAATCCTAGCTCTAGGAGCTTTGTATGATCAGCCTTAATTAATGGTTGATGGAAATCCTAGCTCTAGGAGCTTTGTATGATCAGCCTTAATTAATGGTTGATGGAAATCCTAGCTCTAGGAGCTTTGTATGATCAGCCTTAATTAATGGTTGATGGAAATCCTAGCTCTAGGAGCTTTGTATGATCAGCCTTAATTAATGGTTGATGGAAATCCTAGCTCTAGGAGCTTTGTATGATCAGCCTTAATTAATGGTTGATGGAAATCCTAGCTCTAGGAGCTTTGTATGATCAGCCTTAATTAATGGTTGATGGAAATCCTAGCTCTAGGAGCTTTGTATGATCAGCCTTAATTAATGGTTGATGGAAATCCTAGCTCTAGGAGCTTTGTATGATCAGCCTTAATTAATGGTTGATGGAAATCCTAGCTCTAGGAGCTTTGTATGATCAGCCTTAATTAATGGTTGATGGAAATCCTAGCTCTAGGAGCTTTGTATGATCAGCCTTAATTAATGGTTGATGGAAATCCTAGCTCTAGGAGCTTTGTATGATCAGCCTTAATTAATGGTTGATGGAAATCCTAGCTCTAGGAGCTTTGTATGATCAGCCTTAATTAATGGTTGATGGAAATCCTAGCTCTAGGAGCTTTGTATGATCAGCCTTAATTAATGGTTGATGGAAATCCTAGCTCTAGGAGCTTTGTATGATCAGCCTTAATTAAAGGGTCGCTCAAATTGGAAACCTATTGCCCGAAAGGGTCGCTCAAATTGGAAACCTATTGCCCGAAAGGGTCGCTCAAATTGGAAACTTATTGCCCGAAAGGGTCGCTCAAATTGGAAACCTATTGCCCGAAAGGGTCGCTCAAATTGGAAACTTATTGCCCGAAAGGGTCGCTCAAATTGGAAACCTATTGCCCGAAAGGGTCGCTCAAATTGGAAACTTATTGCCCGAAAGGGTCGCTCAAATTGGAAACTTATTGCCCGAAAGGGTCGCTCAAATTGGAAACCTATTGCCCGAAAGGGTCGCTCAAATTGGAAACCTATTGCCCGAAAGGGCCGCTCAAATTGGAAACCTATTGCCAGAAAGGGTCGCTCAAATTGGAAACCTATTGCCCGAAAGGGCCGCTCAAATTGGAAACCTATTGCCCGAAAGGGCCGCTCAAATTGGAAACCTATTGCCCGAAAGGGTCGCTCAAATTGGAAACCTATTGCCCGAAATGGTCGCTCAAATTGGAAACTGTGGAAGAAGTAACTAGATATGATGGGTTGCTGGTATGTTCAGTTGGTAGAGTTACTATTCTCTCATCAGATGTAATTGGTAAGTTAAATAAAATCACTTTTGATAAAAAGTAGAGGAGGTAGTCTATCGTTAAATATAAAAAAAGAAATCACTTCTGTGTTACGTATAGTGAACAAGTTTATTTGCGTGAAGATGCGTTTATACAAAGCGCGATACTAGTCGTATCCATATTAGTTATTACTAATGTTTAAATAAAAACAGATGAATGAAGTTTAGTTCACAATTTAACACGAAGTGTTTTTTATCTTTAACATTATCACCTTTGATAGTGTTTAAAACGTTTTTTACCATGATAGAAAAAGGACGCTAACCATTATTTTATTATTGACTACGTTTAAGATACTCATGACTAATGGAGCACCACCATAAAAATGTTCAAAGTCAGGCACTGAAAATGAGAGCGCAGATGGCGATGCTGGAATGGATGAAAATGCCGTTCCGATCTGAATCGATCCAAGGAACTTGAATAAAGAAAGCGACATATCCAATGCCTACCGATCAACAAATCAAAGCTGGTCTTCACTGCTCACAAATTTTCACCGTACTGGACGCGCAAAGTGCGTTCTGACACATAGAGCGGAATGAACCAAGTACTTACTTGTGTACATTCACAACACCTTACGGACAATACAGATTCCTGCGGCTACCTTATGGTCTCTCCTCAGCGTCAGAATTATTTCAAAGCACCATCAGGATCTACAAAGCACCACCTTTTTCACCACAAAACTTTCCGTACATCCACATTTCCACGGATGACTTTCTGATAAATGACAAAGACCAGCAAAAACACAATCAAGTACTGGTTGCAGTCTTTGAAAGAGCCCGCCAAAGCAACCTAAAATTCAGTCGGCAGAAAATGCAACTAGCGGTAGACAAGATGGAATACTTGGGCAAGATCCTGTCCTCCAAAGGTGTCGAAATTTCACCAACCAAAGTTCAAGCGATTCAATCAATACCGTCCCCAACAGACAAAAAATCACTACTAAGATTCCTTGGCATGCTGAATTATTGTCCAAATTTCTGCCCCAACTATTACAGTTCCACTACGCGAGCTTCTGATGAAAAAGGTCTCATTCATGTGGGACGCGAACTCGGAAACTGTCTTCCGAAGCCGGGAGTGTGGCGCACTCCTGTAAGCCAAGCTTCTGGGCGGCAAAGTTTGAGGGAATAAGACACATGTCGGCGATCCTACCCTATAGGTGCCGACTGCCCCGTGTCCGCCGGAGGTGACTTGACCCCCACCCCCCGTCCGTCACCTCCCAAGTAAACCTCATTTTCTTCCCCTGCTTACACACGTACTGAAACCTGTATAATCACATCCTTGCCGAGGTCCACTGACTAACTCGCATTGAAACCCTCCAAAAAAAAACTGTCTTCCGAAAACTTAAACAACTCATCTCCTCGTCCCAAGTACTGGCCTATTACAATCCGCAAGCCACAAGCACAATATCAGTAGACAGCGGCCTAATAGGCGTCGGTGCGGTACTACTTCAAAATGGTAAACCTGTTGAGTATGCTTCAACCACTCATGACTAATGGAGCACCACCATAAAAATGTTCAAAGTCAGGCACTGAAAATGAGAGCGCAGATGGCGATGCTGGAAAGGATGAAAATGCCGTTCGGATATGCATCGATCCAAGGAATTTGAACGCAGCTATAAAGAAAGCGACATATCCAATGCCTACCGATCAACAAATCTAAGCTGGTCTTCACGGCTCACAAATCTTCACCGTACTAGACGCGCAAAGTGCGTTCTGACACATAGAGCTGGGTGAACCAAGTACTTACTTGTGTACATTCGCAACACCTTACGGTAGATACAGATTCCTCCGGCTACCTTATGATCTCTCCTCAGCGTCAGAACTATTTCAAAGCACCATGCACCACGTTTTTCATCACAAAACTTTCCGTACGTCCACATTTCTACAGATGACTTTCTGATAAATGAAAAAGACCAGCAAAAACACAATAAGTACTGCTTGCAGTCTTTGAGAGAACTCGCCAAAGCATCCTAAAATTCAGTCGGCAGAAAATGCAACTAACGGTAGACAAGATGGAATACTTGGGCAACATCCTGTCCTCCAAAGGCGTCGAAATATCACCAACAAAAGTTCAAGCGATTCAATCAATACCGTCTCCAACAGACAAAAAATCACTACTAAGATTCCTGCCTCAACTATTACAGCTCCACTTCTGATGAAAGAGTTCTCATTCATGTGGGACGGAAACTCGGAAGCTGTCTTCCGAAAACTTAAACAACTCATCTCCTCGTCCCAAGTACTGGCTTATTACAATCCGCAAGCCACAAGCACAATATCAGTGGACAGCAGCGTAATAGGCGTCGGTGCTGTACTACTCCAAAGTGGTAAACCTGTTGAGTATGCTTCAACCACTTTCACCCGCACACAACAAAACTACGCGCCAGAAGAACGTGAACTTCTAGGCAAAGTCCACGCGTGCGAACGATTCCACTATTATGTCATTGGAGTCCCCTTTATCGTACAGACCGATCATAAACCTTTAATTACCATCATTAAGAAACCGATGCAATTACTCTCACCACGCATCGAACCCTTTGTTCTTCGCCTGTTCAGATACCAAATAACGATTGGCACTCATTTACAAGTGGCCGACACGTTGTCACGTGCCTCTTAATCCACGACACAAATTGACACATCCTGCTTAGAAGGACCCCATGTCGTAGTGCATACAACCACAGCTCTGTTGCAAGCGAAACAATCGCAATTCAAAAACGCTACCACATCCGAGCCAATTGCACAAACGGTACTTTTGCACATAAAAGGATGGCTATATGCATACGAAAAATTACACACCGAGTTAAAACCGTTCTGGGCGATCAAAGAAGAACTTCATGCATCAGAAGGCATAATTTACCGAGTGGATACGCTTTAGGTCCCTGATGCGCTACGCCATGATGTTATGACCCAAATTCACTCAGTTCATCAAGGAATAACCGCGTGCCTATCTAAAGCCAAGCTGAATCTCTACTGGCCCCAAATGACAAGAGACCTCACAGAGTATGTTCACAACTGTACAACTTGCCGACAAAGGGACCGTTCCAACACGCCCTATGCTCTTACGCCTCACCATGCACCACAGCTACACCGACACACTGTTGGTACGGATCTGTTCCACATCAATAATACAAATCTGATCATTCTCGTTGACTATTTCTCCAAATACGTCCAAGCTCAAGAGTTACGAACCACTAATGCTGATAATAAGGTTCCTAAATCTACAATTCTGTCGACATGGTGCCCCGCAGAAAATGGTGTCTCATAATGGTCCCCCTTTCAATCAAGCTTATTCAAGGGTTTCCTCCAACAATGGGCAGTACAACAGATAAAATCCAGCCCATACCATCCTAATAGCTACGGTATGACAGAACGAACCATACAAAAAATAAAAAACCTGGCAATCAAAGCGCAACAAGAAGGTACCTACAGTATGTTCTTATGGAATATCACTCGACGCCCATTGTAAGTTACCATCGCCCAGCGAGATGTTAATGGGACGCCGTACCAGAACACGATTAACGAAACAACAAACACTTCGACCGACCGTCATATTCGCAAAACGTTACTGGACGGAAAAAACCTCATGGTTAAACGACAAAATCACGCGCACCGCCCGGTACCTGAAACCCCAAAGGTCGAGAGACCATTATATTGCCAAGTCTGACCACGGCAATGGAAACCTGCAGAAGAAGTACACGGAAGCAAAGAGGTCTTGTCGTATGTCCTGAAGACAATGAAGGCAAAACATTGCGGAGAACTCAAGACCAAATACGGCCGACACACCTACACAGTACAGTACCTCAAAGCAGTTATGCTGAACAAAACACGGCAGATGAAGTACAACAGGTGGAGGACAATTGTGTTAAGCATTTGCGGCAAACTTTAACCAATCAACCCGATCCTGCGGCCAATACACGCCGAACCACTTCAAGAGTCAGACTAGGAAAATTACTACCACTCATACAAAAGCGAACTTCAATCTCAACATCTCAAATTCATTCACCGACCTCGGCAACACAGAACAAATCTCCAACACCACGACCCACACAAAACCAAACTTCAATTTCAACACCTCAAATTCATTCATCGACTTTGGCAATACAGAACACATCTCCAACCCCACGACCCTTGCAAAATCAAACTTCAATGTCAACAACTCAAACCAATTCAGCTATTTCAGCAACACAGATCCGATTTCCTACTATACTTCAAACGCCAAGACGAGACCAAAAGCCAATAGTGGTTGTAATTACACCACGTAAACTCGAACCGCGACGTACAACACCAATATCAAACATTAGGAAATTAAGTCCTTCTAGCACGACGACTGTTCGAAGGCTGGACAACACAGCTACTCGAATTTCTCCAAGAACGTCCCCATTTTCCAAGACTATTTCTGTATACGCCGTACATCACACGAGCACCATTTACAGCAAGTACACAACAACTAAGGTCAACCCGAACAAGAACTAATATTTTCCCTTCAAAACGTTTTTGTAATACTAAATTTTTTTTAAAGAAGGAAAGATGTTATATCCTCCTGTTAAATACTTTTGTTAGACAGTTGTTATATACTCTTGCTATATACTCTTAATAACATTATCATATATTGTAAATGATGGTACTACCCTTATGTATTCCCACTAGTGAGCGCGACCCATAGCGAATAACGAGGTTTCCTCATAAAGGAGCTAGCTATTTTGTAGTCAGTTTACAATGACGAGCACAGTCAATAAATATTCTATTACAATTAATTATGTCGACTTACTAATCATAACAGTGGGTTTTCCCAGAACTTTTTTCTCGCGTACAAGTGGTTCATTTGGTTCGACTTAGCCTTTAGTAGTTTTCCATAAGTTGGTTGTAATGTAAATTAGAGAAACGTTTAGGACATGTTGTTTTGATTAGGGAGGCTAGAGATAAAATAAAGATTTATGATTTGAAAGTGAACTTTTAAAATTAAATTACCGAGATGAACACTTTTCACTTCTATAACCTTGAAAAACAGATAAGGAAAGTTCAGGCTTTCGTTAGAAAGGAATCAGGATCTTTTCGTAAAGTTGTGTTATAATGGAAATCGTGTCTTACAGATTTTATTCTAAATTAAACGTTATATAAAGCAAAACTACTGGTATGCATCAGAGAATAAAATTTAAGATAGAACTTTTATATTCCTTTGTAAATAATGGTTTGAAACCAAGGATTAGCGGATGATAATAGATTTAGACAGTGTAGAGAAAACTATTCGATCATTTAAGCTTCGTTAGACAAAAAAAAATGCCAAAAATGTAGGTTAAGTATTTCGATATTCAGTCAGATACTAGTCTTTTTCTCGGCTCGGAGAGGTAATATTTTGGTTTTCCCAACTTGTATTTTATTCATTTTCATACCTTATTTTTCATCAATTTGAATAGTTATTTTTTCGGAGAAAACTCGGAGACATTTTTTTTAACCCTTAAGTTGAAGAAGAGAAGGAGCGCGAGTGCGCGAAATAAATCGAGAAAAAAAAAAAATAATTAACTCATAAATCGAGAAAGAAGAAAAAAATATCCTGAATTAAAACCCTTAAATCGAGAAGAAGAAAAAAGAATCCTTAACCCTTGAGAAGAATATGCAAGAGGAGCAACTTGTCGTAAGAAATTAAAAACTTGAAACTATTTTGATAAACTGACTTGAAACTATAGTTAAAGAACTCAGATTATGGTTGACAGATTGATTCGTTTTTTAAAATCTTAACTTTTTATTTTTTGAACATTATTGTTTTTATTGCACAACTGCACGATTTGAACCTAAAAAACCCATAAAATTTAAATTTGAAACTTAAAGGAGACATTCCATAGAGGTTATAAATTGAAACCCCCCCCCTTTTGATTTTTGTTTAATTTTTTATTTTGACCCTTAAAAAGTGTGTGAAAATTTATGAACAAGATTGAATATTATGTTGAATATTAAAATTTGGATTAGAATCTATTTTGACTCTCAATTGACACATTCCATCAAACGCGGTCACTTTTGATTCAGAAATTTTATAAGCCCCTCGTTCCCGTTAAAAGGCCTTAACTCTCCACAACTGACTGCATTCTACATCTAGTCTAGCGTTTGCGAGGATGAATCATAAGTGAAAATAGGTAGGTGTTTATCTTATACTTTAACCCCTCTAATAAGACGTCAAACACCCCACTTTACCCCCATAAAATCTTAAAGAGCATAAAGAAAAGGCTTATAATTTGTATGAAAACACAATTATCTTGGTCATGGCCTATGAATGACCAAATTCCTTCGCTATGGGATGGTGCCTCATTTTATGTTCCTATCATTTACTAGAGTGTCTCTGTTGCGTGAAACTTATTTCCCACAAAACAAAGGCATAATATTTAAATTATAACAACGCAAACCCTTATATTTTGTAAACTAACAGTATTTTAAAACAATAATTTAGTTGTCTTCCTTTCTAAAGTCAAACAACACGAAGAAAATATACTCCATAACCGCCATTATGGGCTTTTTGGGCTTTCAGAGTCTCTTGGGTCTCATGTTTGTAATGTTACAGCAAAACTCTAACTAAACATTTCCCCCTTGTGTTCAAAAACGTGTCCCAAAGAAGAACTAACCATTTTTCTTCATTATCATGGCAAATAACCCTCCACCGTTCACGTATATCACTTATTTGCAAAATATGGTTGATAGTTACAGTTTTAAGATCCCTTTTCCTGTTTTTTCCACTTCTGACACTTTCTTTATTTCGATTATAAATTGAAAATATTCATCTGTGACTTTAATGAGCCCTCCTCTTGATAACTTAGCGACCCATTCCTCAGATTCATCTTTTTCTAAATCAACGTCTATACATATATCATTCCGGTTTTTAATTATGTTGTTTAGGGTTGCTACATAACATTTTGTTCTCTTCAACGATCTCACAGTAAAACCAGCAACATGCCTCAAAACCTCAATGTTCTTTTTAATTTTCGAATTTGTTAAATAAACAAATGGACTTCGATAGGTGGTAGCCGAGTCAACATTTTCTAATTGCTTTAAATCCTTTTGTTTTTTCTTCATGTTTAAGGGCAGATAAATCAGCCCCAACCTCTCGTTTAACCATGGCTTATGAAAATCCCAAGAAATTTAGAAACTATATTCTTCTGAATAAAAGAATTACAGTCCTTAAATAAATCGCTGGAGCTTCAAATGTTTTTCAAGAGTCCATTCTTTCTTTCGTCAACTCAAATTTTGTTGGTTTCTACGTAAAACGAATCTCTCGTTGAGAGTTTCGATTTAACATTAGAGAATAGGTTCAAAATGTATAAGGACACAGCTTCTTTGAGATCTTTATTTTCCATAAATTCTGCGAGAAATTTTTCAACAGCATTACCGTCTATTTTAAACATTGTTCGCTTTTCGTTTAATTCTTTAACCGTACTATTTATGCGAAAGTAAACATCATCTAAATTAACACGGTTTTAATAACGCTTAATTAGAAAAAATAAATCGTATGTAAGGTAAGATTCCATTTTTCCGTTCTGAAACTTCGAAGCGAACCCTAACCCTATTCCCTAACCAAGCAGACTCTTTGGCAGACAACACTCCCAAAGTTCGCGACCTCATAACCGGAAGCTTCTCGGTACTGCGCATTGAAAGTGCGAGATAAAAAGAGCAACAAGATTTTCCCCCACTTTCCACTCCTCCCCTATACTCTCTTTGCCTAAACAGAAACATTCCTAAAGAAAAACTTTCCACGCTCGGAGGGGGAAAGAAATTCAAATAAACCCGGTACGAGAGAGAGGAAAGACGCGAGATTTACCAAACCCCCAAACCCAGCGCTTCTGCAAGCCACGGTTTCTGTTATATTTCTCAGTCCCTAATGTAAGGTCTTTAAAACACGTGACTCAATTGGCCAATGAAGCTGATGTACATATTTCAAATAAAACGTACACGCCCTCTGAAGGTCTCGCTATCTAGCGTTAAAAATCAGTACATTACGGAGGAGAGTATTAATTTAAACTAAGGTTTCAGAGCCCATGAAATGCAACCTTTCCATTCGAGAGTCTCTCTCCAAAATTCGAAAATGGGGTTGCCTTATCGAGTCAGCAACGAAGGTGTGACGTCAATCTCGTGAGTAGAAATCTTATCTCTTTCGCTATCAGTCTGAGAACTATACATAGTTTCTTAAATGTTTTCTTGCCTATACCGAGAAGGAATTTATTATAAGAAGACACATATTAATCAGATTTTACGCTTCTACCCTAACGCCGGTGTAAGTGGACAAGTAAGCCCCACCCCTTTCATGTCTGTCATTGATCCTCGCTTTCCCATTGGATTCCGTGGGGGTACGTCAAACAGACGAGAATTACGTATTTCCAAATAGAGAAAAAACACGCGAGCAAAGTAGTAAACAAAAAATGGAGGCCGCCGATGCCCCCGGTGCTGAAACGGTACTGGAATTATTTTTATTTGCCATAAAGAAGCTAGTTAACAATTATGAACCAAATTCGCTGGATTTGGAATACGTGTGCCTACGTGGAAACCGTTCCATAATTATTTCTAAAAAAATCACGTGTACTATCCTTATGATTTCGTAAGCGAGTTCGAAAAACCAAACCAAAGCTTCATGAATTCCAGGGAATTTTGTGAGTTGAATGTCACTCTGAAGCCGCTTAGAACTGTGATATAGTTAGAGACGTTTAAGTCTTCACTTCAGCTGCATCATGGAGAACTAAAGCATATTTCTAATTCGTTCTCGTTTAATGAAAGTGACAAAACGTGGCACTTATCAGTGGATTTATTGGATATGCTAGAAAAGGTAAAAGAGATTGATGGCGGAAATTATCAAATATGTTGTGGGTTTTCTAAAGATGAAATAGCTTTAAAGTCATTCACCGTTTATATCTTGCTTCAAATACCCGTATACAAAGTATGTGTCCAATAAATGTGAAGGAATTTTGAAACGATGTATACTAAAATTAAGCGAAACTTCAGTGGGTAAACTTAACATTCCACGTTGTAAAGAATGTACACGGTGGCTGCTAGGCTCCATGGATCGTGATAAACGAAACGCTGTAAAACGAAAAGCTGAAATCGAAATAGAGAAAGGGCCAGCTAAGGTATTGAAAACAGATTGTCAGTCAAGAGACGCTATTTCTAGACTCGCTCCGAGAAGCCGAAAGAAAAGAATTGCTAACATTCGAAGCGAACGTCCAAATTTGGGTCGAAATTTGAAAGTCTTGCGACAAAAACTGTCCAAAATAACACTTGTATTAAATAACACTCAGTCTAATGAACTTAATGAAATAGTAGATTTAATATCGACTAAATTTCCGGCTAGACTAAATGATGTTATAAACACTGCACCAGATTTGCAAATAAAATTAGCCTTAAGAACAGCCTGGGAAAAAAGGATCGTCAGGCTCAACATGAAACAGATAAGAAGAACTTTATAAAAGATCAAGACAAAAAAGGTAAATTATTGTACTGTTTCATTCCAGTTTAAAGAAATGTTTAACCCTAAAATGAATTCTAATTTTGATTAAATCTCCAAAATATACACTTAGAAACTGGGTCAAAGCGAAACCGATGGTCGATGATTACCTACCGCTTGGCTTTAGCGGTGCACGTTCGAAGCCCAGCAGCATTCAAGGCATTGAAAAGGTTCAATTTAGTACAACTTCCAAGTGAGGCTTCCCTGAAGGGCAAACTTGGAAAGACCTGGACTATTAGACAATTACATATCTAAACAAAAGATTTTGTATGAAAAAATGAAAATTGAGAAATTATAACTTGGACATCAACCTCCTTTAGGGGAGGGAATTCTGATCTTCGACAAAGTTAAAGTGATTGGGAAGGTTATGTGGAATTCCACAAATAATGAACTTATAGTTGTAGCCATGACCCTTAAAGAGGTGAGTTGTCATCATGACGTTTACTCATTTTTGAATGATGAAACTCCAAGGAAGGCTGAATACATGCCCCAATTTCTATGGAAAGATATTTCGAATAGGTTTGTTATTTTTGGGCCTTACAAATCGTCAGCTGGCAATATCAAGCAAAACGTGCTATAAGGAGTATTAATGGATGTCATCGCTCTTTTTGAAATGCTTGACTTTCATGTTCGGGGCCTGGTTTGTGATGGAGCATCCACTAATCTTGGTGTCATGAAAACATCAGTCAATCATAAAGGAAGTTTCGGATTTTCCAATACAAATGAACATGAAATACCAGTAAGCTTCCCAAATCCATTTTGGCCATTCCACGATATGTGTTGGATAATTTGTCCTCCTCACGAGGTTAGCTTATTTTATATTTATCATTGATTCCAAGTGTTTCAATTATATAACATATAGTTTTTTATCAATAGCTGAAAAACATCATTGCTGCGTTGTATCAGTCCAAACCAAACTCGACTAGGTTATTTTCATAAAATAACGTGGAATTTGGATTTCTCATTTTCCTTTTGTTCTGCTTTTAAATCGCGAGCTTCTTTAAGTTTTCTCTCCCGTTCCATTCGTTGCTGTATCTTTTCTTGCTTTTGTTTTTCCTTTAAAAAAATAATATATATATATATAATATTGTAATGTTTTTTTTCTTTAGACGATTCTGTTAGATTTATCGAATTATTTTTTAAAGGAAAAACAAAAGCATATATATATATTTATATATATATATATATATATATATATATAAATGGTTTCGTTATTTTATTTACAAGGGTATATATATATATATATATATATATATATATATATATATATATATATATATATATATATATATATATATATATATATATACCCTTGTAAATAAAATAACGAAACCATTTTTTTCAATTAATATTCCAGGAAGTTTAACATATTCTCTGAGTGTTTCTCACCAGCTGGAGTAGTCTGAGTGACGGGTGGTATTGAGTAAGACCATCAGGGGTAGATTTTGCAAAGCCTTTTGGAATAACTTTTTTCTCTTCAAAGTTTAATAAACTTTTCATTGTCCCTTTGGTAAAATTTTAAAAAATTGACCCTCAAAATCTTAGGGGCTATCTGCTTTAAGGTTGTTTTGGAAATTCATTAGTGGTTGTCTCCATATTATATATTTAACCTATCTTAAATTTTTGAAGCCATGGATGCCGATAGAATTTACAGTGATTTGGATTCGGATTCCGAATTGGTAGGTTCTGTAACGGTTCATAATGTGCCACTTTTTTCTTCCGCGGGAACATCCCAGGCCTCTATTTTTAACTGTCCTGAAATGACTAATGCTTTGGAGGACTAGGACGACGGAAATTGCGGGTCGGACCTTCAGTCCTTACCTCGGAGAATCGTCAAAGCATTTGCTTTGAAATTCAAAGAGAGTGGTGTGGGAGTGCGCAATATACAGGATCACTACGAGTATCGCGGGCATATTTTAAGCGATACTGGTGCTGTGACGAAATATATCGTGGTGCAGTGCAAAATGGGAAAAATGTGGTCGATGGACCAAAGTACAGCAAAGCACTGCAGGCAACTTGGAGCGTCATGTCCAGGTAATGAGTTACCCATTTTTAATATAATTTCACATTTACCAATTCCTTCAAATTTTGGATTTATCTATTCCAAAAGAAAACTCACCAAGGAATTTTGAGAGAAAAGAAGGCCAAAAGATCAGGCGAGCAGCTGTTGGCTCCAGTCTTGAAAGTGGTGAAGTTCAAGGCTGACTCGCCGAATCAATTGAACTTCGAAAGAGCGCTTATGACCATGGTGGCCAATGACGGTCTGTCCTTTACAACGGTGGACCTACCGGGTTTTTGAGAGGCCATCGCCAGAGGAGGACCTCAGGTTACGGTGCCATCTTCGTCGTCGCTGTTAGCCGAAGTCCAAAAACTGGTGAAGAACAGACAACCAAAAATGGTTTGTGCTTTTCATAATTTTATGTGTTTTTTAATTTATATAGTTATTCTCATAACCATTAAATATTTTGGTCATTCTAGTCGAATAAGGATGAAAAACATCTCGTAGTCGTTCGCTGGGGCCAAATTGTAGAGCTAAAATGCAATTTCATAGATGAAAATTGGCAACAACACACTATTGCAATTGGATTTTCAAGCGTGGATGAAATGGAGGCACTTTCGTCTGAAAGCAATTGGGGGAAAATAGAAAAGACCATCAATGAAAGTGGACTGAAAACGGCTGAAGTATTATTGTTATTGTTGAAGGGGGTGACGCGTCGCCGCGTCGAGCACCGATACCAAGGGTATATTGTGCGCCCCGAACTGGTTAGACTGCGAAGAGTCCTGTCGCCTCGATGAATCGGAGAATCCGATTGACCGAGACAGTAGAGAACTGGTGAGGTTCCATAGTATGCATATCGAAATGCTCAAACCTCATGGCCGCGAGATAGTCGCAGCAACATAGGATATGGGAGGAGGTTTCCTCTTCCTCCCGGCAGAACCTACAGAGTGGGTCATCAACGATGCCCAGTAGGTGCAGGTGTCTATTCAGCCGGCAGTGTCCAGTGAGGAGACTGGTGACCAGCCTAATTTTGCTTTTGGTAAGGGCAAGCAGTTCCTTTGCCCTAGTAATAGAAGGACCCGGGACAAACTCCTTGGCTTGTCTCTGCCCATCCATGTCTAGCCAGAGTTGCAGTTGAAGTGCAGACATCCGGCAGTGAATCCTATGGCGAATGATGCCATGGGGGATGGGAACCGCAGGCTCAGGTCCGAAGAACTTCGCCTCAGCCCCCCTTTTGGCATACATATCAGCCCTCTCATTGCCCAGGTATCCGCAGTGCCCTGGCACCCACAGCAATTGAACCTTGTTGCGGGCAGCCAAAGAACTCAGCAGATCCAGGCAGCTGAGCACCAGTCTAGAATCGACAAGGCACTGATTTAGCGCCTTGAGAGCGGCCTGACTATCCGAATAAATCTGAATCGTCCGTCCGCGGTAGTTTTTCTTGTTGCAGAAATCCACACATAAACAAATGGCCATGATTTCCGCCTGAAAAACGCTGGCAAAGTTGCCAAGGCTCTCGTAAAAACCAAACTTCTTGGTCAAGCAGTAGACCCCGGCACCAACTCCAGAGTCCGTTTTAGAGCCGTCCGTGAACCAGACGGACTCCCCCCCAGTTCCAAGGACTGGGGTGGTCTCCCAAACAGCGCGACTGGGAAAGTGCACGCTGAAGGGCTTGTCGAAGTGGTGTGATATAACAGACTTATCTGAGACCATCACAAGTGATGGCTCAGTAATGCTGTACTCACTGAAAAGCTTGGTGTGACTGAAGTCCCAGTGCTTGGGCTTCCACCAGCCGAGGTTGTTGAGCCTACAGGCTCCCATAATAGCTTCTTCCTCAATAAAGAGGTGAAGGGGAAGCATATTGAGAAGGATTTCCAGAGAGGCTGTGGGGGCTGTCCTCATGGACCCCGTGATACCGATGCACGCCAGCCTTTGAAGCTTGCGTAGTTCATCTTGGGCTGTCTTAAGGCGAACCCTGGGCCACCAGACAAGGGCTCCATAGGAGACCACTGGCCTGATGATCCTAGTATAAATCCAGTTTACAGCGCTAGGGCTTAAACCCCAGGACTTGCTGACTGAACTCCTTAAACGCCAAAATAGAATTTTGGCTTTCTTGATGCTCAGATCAAGATGGGATTTCCAAGTAAGCTTGGCATCAAGAGTCACGCCAAGGTACTTGACCTCGGAGGACTTCTTTAAAACCTGTCCAAAGAAGGAAATATCATTGAAGAGGTCATTAGTCCTTTTCCGGGTAAACGGTATAAGGACAGTCTTATTGGGATTGACGGTGAGGTTAACTTCCCTACACCATTCCTCAACATCATGTAAGACAGATTTCATCAGTGCAGCGATAGTTGCAGGGAACCTCCCTGTAACAATCACTGCGATGTCATCCGCATAGCCAAAGCAGTGACACCCCCCCTCCCCGAGTCGGCCCAGCAGCTCATCCACCACCAGGCACCAAAGAAGAGGGGAAAGAACCCCTCCCTGAGGACAGCCACGGTCGGTGGAGATCTCCAAGGATTCCCCGAGAAGAGACGCCGTCACCCTACGGTACGTGAGCATGGATTTTATCCAACGACACAAAGTGTCGTCAATACCAAACCGCTCCGCAGCGCGAAGGATAACTTCACTAGAGACCCTATCAAAGGCCCCCTCAATATCAAGGAAGATGGCCAAAGACATCTCCTTGAACTCGATGGCCCTGTCAAGGCAGTTCAAGATGCCATGGAGCGCCGTCTCTGTAGATTTGCCTTTCTGATAGGCAAACTGAAAAGTGGACAGGGGTGTGTGGGAAAGAACACCATCCCGCAAATACCTGTCCACCAATTTCTCTAAAGTCTTTAGGAAGAAAGAGGTAAGACAGATAGGTCTAAATGCCTTAGCCTCAAGATAGCTCGTCTTCCCAGGTTTGGGAATAAAGATAACCTTCGAGCGCTTCCAGATATCTGGAATATGCGCCAGAGCAATGCAGGCTCTAAATATCCTGCACAGATAGGGGCCAATGGCGTCTATGCCTTCCTGAAGGAGGGCGGGAAAGACGCCATCTGGGCCAGGGGACTTATAGGGCTGAAACGAATTTACAGCCCACTTAAGTCTAGAGTATGTAACTATCTTATTGGCGATGCCCCAGTCCGCCCTGTGTGCTCTTCGAAAGTGCACGGGGGGAGTGTCGGTGCTTGTGGGGTCAAAAGCCTCGGAGTCCGGAAAGTGTACCTTAAGCATATGCTTAAGGGTGTCAGTCCCTGACTTGGTAAACTCACCTTCTGCCACCTTGATGGTGCTGAGCTGGTGAGTGTTATCGTGAGCCAGGATCCTCATGATCTTGGCAGTAGCGGGGGCATCAGAGATGCTACCGCAGAAGTCCCTCCAGGAGTTCCTTTTGGCCTCCCGGATGGCTTTATTATACTTGTTAAGGGTCTGTCTATAAATAGTCCAGTCCCCAGTCCTCCTAGCCCTATTAAAGAGTTTACGAGTGAGCTTGCGAAGCTTGCCAAGTTCCGTATTCCACCAAGGAACGAGCCTCGGCCGGCTGGCAGGCTTCGCCGGACAGTTGTGGTGGTAGGAATTGATAATGGCTTGTTGCATGAGATCAACTGCCAAATCAAATTCCAGCACCGAGGAAAGCTTTGGAGCATTACCTCTGAGTAGGATGCAAAGTTCCTCCCTGTAGCCGGACCAGTCGGTCCGACGGGGATTACGCAGTTCCGTCTTAACCGAAGTTGACTTGACCGCGACCGAGAAGCAGATGTGCCTATGATCCGAAAGAGACGGTTCATTAGACACATGCCAGTTAGAAACCGACAGACTGATATTGCCTGTGGCCAGGGTGACATCAATGACCTCCTTTCTGTTAGAAGTAACGAAGGTTGGCTCATTGTGCCTGTTGAGAATATGCAGGTTCGTACCGACCAGATATTCTAGCAGTTCATCACCACGTCTGTTGCAGTCACTACTGCCCCACGTGACATGGTGGGCATTGGCATCGCAACCCAGAATGAGCCTGTCCCCCTGCCTCTCACAGCGGTCGACAAGAGTGACAACCTCCTGTGGTGGAGGGGAGCCAGTGGCATCATGGGGAAAGTAAGCAGACGCCATGATAAGGCCAGTTGCCTCTCCAGAAGAGGAGGGCATTACCTTAATCACAGCAGTATCCCTAGTGAGGTAGTTCGGAAGCGGAAGGATGTCAAGACCCTTCCTGGTCAGAACACACGCCCTGGGGTTGGGTGAGGTAAAGTCATAAGAGATATTACCTGCATTCTTTAAACCAAGGATTTTGCCATTATGAATCCAAGGTTCCTGAATGAGGGCCACATCCAGGCCCTCTAAGGCAAACCTCCGGCAGAGAACTGCCGAGGCTGCTTTGCAGTGATGCAGGTTGATCTGGATCACCTTGATGCTCATGACTTAGGGAGAGAGGCGGCCCCGGCTACCGCTTGGCGGTAGCGTGGAGTCCCGATCCAGGACCGGTATCTCCTTCGCCACCACCAGCAGCACCCTCGGCCCCCAGCTCCATCCCAGTAACAGGAGCGCAGGTCCTCTCGGTATCAGAGTCCTTCAAGAAGTCGGACTCTGTCCCGAGGTCAATGTCTGAGCTATCTGGAAGGGATGGCTCTAAATTAATACTAGCAATATTTGCTGCCAGCTCCCCACTCACGCTGGCTGCAGTATTACCCTCTTCTTCAGAAGCCTCAGAGGCATTCTGGAGAGGGTCCTTTGGCGCATTCAGGACTTTAAATGTCCCGACATCTACACCAGTAAGACCCTCGAAGCCGGCTTCCTTGATGGCCTCCATGGAGGAGCCATCAATTAGGAAGATCCAGCGTCTGGTGCTCTTCTCATCGAACGACTTCAGGCACCGCCAACAGTCGGTCAGAAACCTTCCATTGTAGGCCTTCAATCGCCGGAGAAGAGCCGCCGGATCAGTGGTGCGACGGTCCTTGGTCCGGAAGGACACCTTGAACGGCTTCGGGAGTTCACTGGCCTTCATCACTGAAAGCCGTGTTCCCCCTATGGCACGCTCATTATGGTGTAGCACCTTCACGAGCCATTCACTGGTCGCAGAATCCCCACATGAATAGATCATGGCCCCAGCCATGATGTGGAAATTGAGAGGACGTGGCAGCGAGCTTCCCGAAGAAAGCTCAGCGTCCAATGCGTCAAGTATAGCGGCCTGGATAGGAACGACGTCCTCCTCCGTGACCGCATTAGTCGGATAGCCATCTTTAACGATGGCCATCTTGACAATACTGGCGACGTCGCAGTAAGACTTGGTCTTCTTTGACGCCGCAGCTTGTAAGCTAGGCGAGGGATCAGGGTCCTCTGTCCTAGCTCTCTTGCCAGAAAGGGTGGTAGCTTCTCTTGCACCAGGCGTAGAGTCCGTACCCGGGACGTTTCTCCCAGCACCCGAAGGTACAGGAGTCACATCTCGGCCCGTATCTCCTGCACCCAGTGCAGAGTTCTGGCCACCTTTTTGGGGTTGTTTTCTTCGGCGGTTGGCCCTGCGCCTCCTATTTGCTTCACTCAACCTGGTGGAACCCGATTGAGGAGCAGGAGGCGACTTTTGGCCTTCCGCCGATTGCGGGTGGCTGCTGCCAGAGGCAGCATCTCGCCCAGAAGCAGGTTGGGAGTTGCCTCCTTCCCTGAGAGAAGGCTGGGTACCGGTAGAACCGGCTCCATGCCCAGGTTTTGTTTTGGTTTTTGTTTTTAAAGAATCCATAGAGATCCCACGAGTAGTGAGGCAAATAAAAGGTCGCCACCCGGTAGTCCTCAACCCGGGTGGAAGGCTAGTTACAACGGGGTTTCGCCTGGTGCCCCGAGGGGATCGTTCGAGATACCGTAGATTAACTTCCCCGGTACCACACAGCCCTCAGCACGATACCTGCACACCTTGGCTTGGGAAGGGCGCGTATCAGCTCAGCCCACAAAACGCAGTGGTTGCCCAGCTCTCACCACCGAGGAGGTGTGATACAACGCACTGTTGAGGACCCAAGCTGGCGGTCGCGCAAGCGAAAGGTAAGGCTGAGCAGCAAAGCAAGGGGGGAAATTAAGCGCGCCATCCAGCTTGCGTCTCCAACTTCGAGAGCCAACGGCTGAAGTAAGTAGAATAAGAAGATCACCATATATGATTTTGTTTCCGGAAAACTACTTATCATATGTATTTCTGCAGATATATTCGGTTCTGATAATGGACGCGCCAACGGCTTTGGACGTCTATAACCAAGGAAAAACATGGGATATCCCATCATCCCAAGCTGAAAACTGTAATTTAAACCATGTGCGAATGCTACAAAGTTGAGACTAACTTCTCTTACTCTTCCTATAGGCTTTACGACATTAGACGAGATAATGAACACTAAAAAAGACGAAACATCCCAGCTCCACCAACAATGGAAGAGTGTGATGTGTATGTCTTAAACCCTCCACAAGGTGTTCCTACGACAGGTTAAAGCCTCCACCGAAGCCACCAAAATTTTTGAAAATGTGGAACAATGGCTGACGAAGCTCAGAAACTCGCCCAGTTTGGGGAAAAAATTTTCCATTCTATCGCCAGGAGGAAAGGTTTTCCAGGAAACCAAAAATATGCGGATTCATTCCCTATTTAACGCGATGGAATGTCTTGTTCAGGTACTACAAATTCATATGTCTTATTATATCACTTTGATACAGTATTTTTAGAGAAATAGAATAATTATACAGGGTGGGTTAGCTACTTCAAGAATACAGGCAGTGTCCATACCAATAAAGAACTTAACTTTATATTTACTATAGTACGTAGAGGGAATGGTTCATTCCCTGAGAGGGGTCATCGGAGAAAACGAAATTGATAACCCTGCGTCAACGATTTTTGACACGATAACCGAGTTACTCCAAGTGTACAAGCCGTTTCAGGAGGCTTCGAAAGAATTTGAATGCTTGGAGCCGGTTGCCGCGAAGACCCTGGGGTTGCTCGTTGGGGCCTTTGTACAAATAAGAAGACTAAAATGCACCCATTTCTAGGATTTTCGAAAAAAAATAGAAGAAGATTTGTTCACGGGTAAAAAAATCACTATTTATTTATGTTTACCATGGTACGTTCGCTAATTTTACATGCATTTCACAAATTAAAGGTAATTATGTTACTCCAGAATGGAGTGGAGAATATCTTCTATTTTGTTTACCAAATGTTGACAAGGTATTGGAAATGATCAAAACGGAAATGGGAGAAATCGAAGAGGAGCGGGTGGCTATAACTGAGTCAGAAGCCGGAGATTTCATGTGTCCTATCCTGGCTAATGAAACCGGCACGGTACAGGGTCAGGAATTATCAACAACTCCATTCGTGGAGGTGACAAACAATTTGAAGGAAGTTTTGCCACCAAAAGTGGACAAGAGAAGTAACCTGGCTCCTCTACACATTTGGAGGGCAAAAGAGAGCATAATGCCCAACTTGGCCAAAGTAGCCACAAGATACTTAGGTATTTCGGTTTTTTCCGGACTAACCACCTCGGCCGTAGAAAGGGCCAGGGCTCTGACGCGGTACGAGCGATCTGGCCATAGAGGGGAAACAGCGGCAATGCTGCTTAAGCTCAAATCTGTTAGTGAACTTTAGAAGTAGATGAGCCAGAGGTGAGTTTCCGCTTCCCCCTTGTAAGTGCATTTCAACGAATAACCTTGATCTTGTTTTTTTTTCTTCTTACCATGGCTCTGTCATCGAGCCATAGGTTGGCGTTAAGAGGGAATTAGGGCTACTGGCGAGACCCCTCGGAGTACACTTCCTCCAAATAAAAACGCGTCCTACATCGAGTCAATTTAATCATAAGAATTACGCCGCCACGTCGTTCTTATGAGTAAATGACTCGAGTCTATTGTACCTCTTGGGTGGACGTGGAAATAATAGGCTAGAGTTTTTCTCTTTTCAGTTGGCGTCTTAACATTCTCTTGGAATATTGCATCTAAAGCTATAAAAATTGCTTCGAATTCCGATTAAATTTAGTTTTAAGAAGGACGCTGCCACGTTCAGCTTAAGATTTAATTAGTGGTTTTTAGTTTTTCTTTCTCCAGTTTCCTCATCATGAACTGGTTCTGGAATCACCAACTGATGGGATGCTTCCAATTCGTTTAAAGGCTATTCTAAGCCTAGCGCATTTATATACTCGGAATATAATTATGGTTTAAGGAATGACACCGCCACGTCAAGCTTAACACTAAATTATATTCCTATGTACTGTTGTACATTCATCTGGAAAGAATGTGTAGGCCGAAGTTATTACCTTACCTCAATCAGTTTGATCATCGGTGACGTCCACTTAGCAGCTTTTCAACTGGATCTGAAACAATCCGTTCTCGCGTAACTTTACATTACAAAACACGGTTAAACCCGGCAAACACAATTTATATTTGTAACCTCAATTTGATTTTATGACTTATAAAAATAAAACCTGTTGGGACTTTGTTCCTTGAAAACCAATTTACCACATATTATTCTTATAAGCTTATTGAATATATCGCGAATCTCGGAAATATTCGTGTTAACGTGAATTCATTCATGATGTTGCCTATAAACGTTGCTTTTTATCGTTTGCCTTGCAAGTCACAGTCATCTGAGAATTTTTATCTGACAAGGTATAATTATCTCCCCCTTTGTGGAACGTATTACCGCCTCCTATGAGTATATCTCGCGTAACTTTAAAATAGAAAACATGGTTAAACTCGGGTAACACAATTTATATTTGTAACCTTAATAAACCTTTATGACTAATAAACTAAAACCAGTTAGTACTTTTGTCCTTAGAAAATTACAAACATTTAAAACGAGTTACTCCTTAACCTTTACTATAATTAAGTGTCGTAATACCGCCTCCTATGAGTAAATTCATTTATGCCGATGAATATGAATAGCTTATTGTGTGTCGGCTAGCCAGGCCCCGCGAAAACTACTTGTATTTTTGAGGTTCATGCTGGAATGTCTTTTACAGTGCTAAGGGAGACATGCCACCTTGGAGCATATCACTTTATTCCGATTACTTATGTTGATTTCTTTAATGATTATAGACATGACCCTATCATTACAAACAACATGGAAGAGATGGGGGACGAGAATAACTTGAGATGATTTTAATTAAATCTTAAGCATATTCCACTCAAAACTTGGAAATGCACGTAACCCGGCAATGCATGGCTTCAATTGAAATGTCACGACATATCCACACACTGATTGTCAAATATCGACTGAAGTGGGGGAGTGTCGCATTAAAGTAAAGATGCAAGGACATGATATTTCGTGGCGACCCCAAGCGTTTATTTTTTTAATATGGAAACACCTACGGTCACCACAAAATATTACCTTTTAAAGCCTATGTAGTAGATTAAAGCCGACTTAATGATAGAAGTTTTACGGATTTTCGAGGGCAAGTCATTTTGGTCGTCCGTAGTTATTCTTTCTAAATTAGCACTTTCCAAAACGGTTCAAAACGATGTGAAAGTGTCTCGTGTAAAAGCGGCTTTAGTCACTCTCCACGTGCGCCAGAGAGCAGGATTCGAGGGGTTAACCACTCAGCGGACATCGGCCTAACAAAGATAAAGAATGAGCGCGAGGAAATTTGTTTTCACGCTGTAGGATATGCAACTCCCTATCTCGGACGACAGCTTATTCTCTATATACTCTGTTCCAGCTTCGGTTGTCAGCACGAGCAAATCTAGATCTCCACGTAACGCAGCTTTCTGCGTGCTGACAAGAGCCGAAGAAAATAAGGATTTTCAGGATTTAAAATATTCGCGAGTTTCTTTAGCCCCCTCTCACGCGCATTTTTTATCCTGATATTACTAAATACTAATTCTCTCTGCTCAGTAATCACCCTCCCCTTAACAGGAGTTACTTTTCAGAAAATATATTGTTATTCTACAGACTACAGTACTCCAGGACATTGGACTACTTGTTTACCCCCAGCTTCTCGAAAAATGTTGGCTAGAATCTCGGCCCGAATAATGTGAAAGGGGTAATTGACCTAAAATTCTCTACTCTAGTAATAATATAGTTATATTGTTTTAAAATTTTTCTTCGATCGATATTTGAAAATCAGTGTACTGTTTGTGTTGTGACGTTTCAAGTGAAGCCACGCTGTGTTTTATACAACTTTTTAAGTGTAGAACTAATGGACGGTGTTGTGGTAGATATAATTAAAATCATATGCTACTACTCAATAGAGTAATGCGAGTTCTACGCAGGGCCGGAAATAAGAAAAATTTCTTATAGGACAAATGTCCAGTGACCCCCTGTTTCAATGGAAAATTTATAGGACATTTTCCACTGGAGTGTGCAAAAATATTGTTGCTTACAAACTTCGGAAAATTTATTGGTCAAACTGTCCAGCGATCCAATTAGATTTAAAAAAAATTATGGGACATTTTAAAATTTTATTGGACAATGTCCAGTGTCCTGTGCTTATTTCCGGCCCTGGTTCTACGTATGCAAAAGTCATACCCTTCTATCTCCTAATTAGCTCAGAGTCATCCCCCCTACCAGGCGCGTACAGTATCCCTTCTTACAAAAGCGCGCCTAGAGGGAGGGATACACCGTCTACTCCCCTCATACCGACACACATTCATAGTTAAAATCAAATAGTTAAAATTTTATAGATGGCAGCACGAAACTTTTTTTTTACAAATTTTTTAATTTAATTTAATTTAATGAAATGAATTATAATTAAATCATTAATTTCCAAGAAAGATAACTAAAAGTAAACCTATTTAAAAAGTATAAACTAAGTTTTAAAGTAATTAATAAAAAAACTATTAGCTGGCCCGACCATGGACAAAGCAATACAGTATTGCTTAGTCCATGGCGCGGCTCTCCATTATCGCATATTTTGTGGGCCTTTCGTGTGGCTTTCACCGAAATTTGGAGTACCATAAATGAGAGGCTTATAGTTATACACCTAGCGTTTCAATCCGGAGGGGATGCCAGTTGTTTTTTGTTGTTTTTTTGGTTTGGGCTCCAGAAATAATACAAAACTTGCTTAAATGACAATTAAAGTGCACAAACTACTTAATCTAAAAGTAAAGTAGCCAACATTTAAGTTAAAATATTAGGTTTCAAACTAATAATCCACTGCTCAAACATTTAATAAATAGTGATTTCTCTTTCGGGAAGAATCAAATTAACTTAATTATTTGCTTTAATCAAAGTCAAATGTTACTTGAAGAGCAACGGCGCTAGAATCGTCTTTAATTAATGCTAAGTCTTTTGCTAGGAACCATCAATTATACCATCGCTATATTTATATTTTTTTCTGTACAAATAGTTCTAACTGGACCTTCCCCGAAAACTAATATAGACTATACCCCCATCTAGTGGCCTTGCGGTTTTTCGCGTGGGGAAAAAATATTGGGATTGAACGTATTTCGTTCCTAGGCATGCTTTCCAAGAACGAGGAGGGAGAGAGGGGGGAATGAGAATGTTTTAAACGAGTGAAGAAGGACTCCTTCGGGAATGTTTTTTTCACTCAATCTCTATAGGCTCCATAGCCGCCGCCTCTCGTCACGGAGCTGTATTGTAGAAGGAGTAGAGACTCGGCCACTAGGGTCTAGACAATAGCGTACTGGTGTTCCGCGCTTCATTTTCGCGCATACGAGCCAACGTAAACAATCTGACGTCATTTCTCTTAGAGAACACGTGAATTAAATAATGCGTCGTCTGCTTTGAACTAAGGCCCCAGACAGAGATTTTGTAATGTCTGCTTAGAAACTGACTGTTAAGTTAATAATTACTAGTTTATATTTTTACCCTAACTTCCTAGTCGTGTGTGTTCGTCAATTGAGTCGGCATTGGTTCATCAATATTTTTTAATATGGATAATTTATCGGAATTAGGCGGAGGTGGGAAATCGAAGAATAATAGCATGAAAAAGGTAGCAAGTAAAACTAGGCCCAGGAGAACACATGTAGATCATTCATATTCAAAGTAAGTAATGTACGAAAAATAATGCATTGAAATAAACTATAAAATGGAACTACTAATTATGTAATTCCTCATAGACCGAAAATTATTATTCAACAAAGTTGTGGCACATTTTTAATGCCGAAACCTTTTGCTTGCAACAGTCTCTTGTCAAACCTTGACTTTGCCTCTAATTTTAACGAACAAATTCAACATCTAGAACTTATCAACCCATTAGTGGACACACAAATAGCTTCCACTGAAACTGTAGGAATTGTAAAGTCTAGCCTAGAAGACGAAATTATATTAAATGAAACAAATCCGCAACCAGTTACCAAACCAAAAAAAAGAAATCGATACAAAATATCAAGGTCGCATTATCGCCAGAGCAATTTCAGAAACTGTTAAATTCTTCAATTACAAGCTTTCAAACTCAAATTGGATTACCAGGAGGAAATGATATAAAAGACGCAATTAAAAGCCTTAAAGATCCTAAATTAAGCTCGCAAGAAGGAACACATTTCTTTAATGGATCTATCATTAAAGACCTAAATGAATATAATGCGAGTATGTGTAAAATAACAACAAAAGTAAAAACACTAGCTTCCCAGTTATCTTTGGCACACCCGTTACTTGAGCAATTCCATAATAGAGACGTTTTATACTGTTCCGCTGAAATAATAAGGTTTTCTGAAAATCTGAGGCATTATTTGGGTAGGGAATTTATATTAATTGAGCCAAAAATTAGAACTGAAATACCCCCAAAACCAACTCCAAGTTATAGTAAAATGACGAAAAGAGAAGAAATATTGTATCATGTGTCAGGATATACAATTAACTAGATTAAAAAACAAATGTCACCCACTATTGAGTTTTTGCCTCTGGTTTGTTATAAAGGAGGTATTACTAAATCGGAGTTATCACAAAAAATTGCCGCTGTTGCGGATTGGAGTTTAAAATTGAATAGAGTGGGATTAATCTTTGTTAGTGAGAAGACTTACTTATTATTTGAAACAGCGGAAAATAATGGTGTTGTCAAAAAAATGTGGAGTGATCTTTTGTCTCCAGTTAATTTTCCTGATAAAGACAAGTATCTAGGCAAATTGATTGACTCGTTTCTGAATTTACGAGGCAAGGTATTAGCTATTTATTATAAAACAAAACACCAAACATCTAGAAGATTGCATCTAAAATGCAAAAGATTTGAAACAAAAATCTGACGTTGAGAATCAGTTTTAATTATTTTTATAATTTTTAGTTAAAGAATGTGTGATATTTTGGTACTAAAAAATGTGATGTTTTGTAACTAAAAACTGTGATCTTTTGGAACTAAACTGTGATATTTTGGTATTAAAAAATGTGATGTTTTGTAACTAAAAACTGTGATATTTTGGTACTAAAAAATGACACGTTTTGGAACTAAAAACTGTGATGTTTTGAAACTAAATAGTGCGATATCTCAATTGTAAATAAATGATATTATTTTGGTATCAAAAAACCGTATTTTAATTTTCATCTCAAACGCACATATCTTGTCATATGAACTGTAGTAACTGTATTGTTTTATAATTTGTTTGGTGACAGGTGCGGCCGCACGATTGAGTGTGGCAGGTGAACGGAGCACTACACTAAAATGATTTAGTTTACCGCAGTTTCGACAAACTTTGTCAGTAGCAGGACATGGAGATTTGATATGAGGGTATGAACCACCACATAACCCACACTTGCTGTTGAATTGATTTTTGTTGGCTTGTGCAGGGTGACGACTTTGACTAAAGTTTTGTTTTGATCGTTGGGGTCTAGAGGTAGGTTGTGAGCTTCGGATGTGCGAGACCTCTTGTCTAGAAGCGGGAAGATGGTCTTTTTTGATCGTAGATGCTTGAGATTCGGAGAGGGCCATGAGACGACCCTTTTCAAAGATTTGGTCAAGTACCATGGTAGGATTTTCAAACGCAAATCGGCGAAGCTTCTTTGACTTACAAGTGTGAACGATGTGTCGTTTAAGTTCCATGTCGAGGTCTGGAAAAGCACAATAGCTGGCTAGGGAACGCAAAAGGATGTGATAGTCATCTACAGTTGCGTGGTCAAACACTCGTCCTTCCCGGAACTTGTACACTTCATAATCAACATTTTGTTTTGGTGCAAAATGTGTCGAAAGAAGTCTTAGCTGCTTTATATGTAGAGGCGTTTTCATGGCCAAGTAAAGCGTAGAATACCTCTTGTACTGAATCACCAGCACAATGTAAGAGTAGGGCCTTGTGGCGAAGGTCGTATCGCAGTCCCGAGGCTACAAGAAAATTTTCAAACCTTGTAGTCCATTTTTTCCAAACTGCATTAAGATTGGCGGGATCGGTGTGGATATCAAAGGGATGTATGGCAGGTATTGATAAGGCCATTATTAGTGATGATTGCGTCGGTAAGCCTTGGTTACCTCCGACTGGTAAACGATTAAAGAACAAAACCACCAATCAAGTTCAAAGCAACACACCAGGGTCCGAATTCCACGAGGTTTCCCTGAATTTTACTCAAACTTATGGTAAACTGAACTGAACTATATCAATAGATTCCGTCATCTGCTAACAACTATGTATAAAGTTAAGTTAGTCTAGACTGTGTTTTTGTCGAGAGTGGATCAAAATGAAATGTTTCTAATAACTAATTTATTTAATTTATTAAACTATTAAATTAACTTGCAAACCACAACCTGTTTATTTATTACCTATTATATCAGAGGAAGGAATACATTTTTTCGATCAACCTATACGGGCAATCCCACACGTGGTGCGGGCACCCACATCGGTAACACGTTAGATTAAATGGTGCTGCCGGGGTAGGCAACAATGCCCGACCCTGGCCAGACGGAGGAGGAGGCGACGGCAACAATGCCCGACCCTGGCCAGACGGAGGAGGAGGCGTCGGCAACAATGCCCGACCCTGGCCAGACGGAGGAGGAGGCGTCGGCAATACGGCAACCGAAGAAGATGGTGTCGCCAACCGTCGCAGGAGTGCCCCTCGAGAAATACCCCGAGAAGGCACCCCAGCAAGGGTTGAAGCGACACCAGGACTAGGTTGTACATTCGGGGCGGTAGAAGTAGGTACCGACACTTTACGTGTCGAAACCGGTGGTCTTGGTGCTACCGTTAATATGTCATCATCTAAGTCCTCGTCATCATGAAGATGCAGCACGTCCTAAATTGTATAAAATATTGAATAAATAACCGACACTTCACGTGTCGAAACCGGTTGTCTTGGTGCTACCGTTAATATGTCTTTGTCATCATCTAAGTCCTCGTCATCATGAAGATGCGGCACGTCCTAAATTGTATAAAATATTGAATAAATAAGGGCAATTTAACGAGCCATCCGGGTTATTTCCCAAGGAGGCGCATAAATCGCTTTCTTGAATAATCAAAGTCCTCAATGGCTAGTTGAGGGTTCGGGAATTTTCGTAAATGCTTCGCCACGTCGTTCCGGGATCTTAACATGATCCGGCGAGGCCGAGGTGTATAATCTATATCTATATAAATCAAAGTCCTGACTGACTGATTGACTGACTGACTGACAGACAGACTGACAATCAACGCCCAGCCCAAACCACTTGCCCTAGAAGGCTGAAAATTTGCAGGAACGTTACTCATAAGTAGTAGGCGCGTACTAAGAAAGGTTTTTCAAATCCGCCGCCATCTTAAAAAATGGCGCCCAGAAATGTAAAAAATATTTTTTATGCAACAACGTCCGCGCGTTTCAACCGATTTCGCAAATATTTAGTACACTGTTTTCCTTTAACCTATAGACGGGCTGAATGCTCTTTTGGGCTCGATTTGTTGCCATCTTTTAAAATGGCGGACTAAAATTTAAAAACCCTTCTTTATGGAATAATGTCCGCGTGGAAAGTCATAAAAAAGGTCCCGATGGGCTGACGGGCAACGCCGAGTGCCTTCGCTCCTAGGGTGCTACAAAAAAATTGGTCATCAGTAAAATCTGCCCATTCTTTGTATCATTTTGATGGAAGTTCTTAATATACGCGAGCGACGCCGCGGGTAACAGCTAGTAGTATATATCTCGGAACGGGACATTTGGGCGCGAATATTTAGGCGCCGGTCATTTAGGCACCGCCACATAGGCGCCGGGACAGTAAGGCGCCGCGACATTTAGGCTCCGCGACAATTTGGCGCCGCGACATTAAGGCTCCGCGACAATTTGGCTCCGCGACATTTAGGCTCCGCGACAATTTGGCACCAAGACATTTAGTCTCCGCGATAATTTGGCACCGATACATTTAGGTGCTGAGACAATTAGGCGCCGCGATATTGCCGTAAACGTTTCGAGAAAGATTTGAGATATTTAATAAAGGAACATGACAAGTACTTTTAGGCTTATATTCTTTTTATTCAACTGACATCAGAGTTCGACCATGTTGTTGTTTATCTTCATTGACTTGCCAAAATAATATGCCTTTTCCAAAATATTGTTCTTTATCTTCATTTACTTCCCAAAATAATATGCCTTTTCTAAATTATTGTTTATCTTCTTAATATGCCTTTTCCAAGATATTGTTCTTTATCTTCATTTACTTCCCAAATAATATGCCTTTTCCAAATTATTGTTTATCTTCTTTATATGCCTTTTCCAAGATATTGTGGTTTATCATCATTTACTTCCCAGAAAAATATGACTTTTCCAAATTATTATTTTTCTTCTTTATATGCCTTTTCCAAAATATTGTTGTTTATCTTCATTGATTTCCCAAATAATATGCCTTTTCCAAAATATTGTTGTTTATCTTCATTGACTTCGCAAAATAATATGCCTTTTCCAAATTATTGTTTATCTTCTTTGACCTCACAAAATAATATGCCTTTTCCAAGATATTGTTGTTTATCATCATTGACTTCCCAAAATAATATGCCTTTTCCCAATTATTGTTGTTTATCTTCTTTGACTTCTCAAAATGATATACCTTTTCCAAGATATTATTGTTTATCTTCTTTGACTTCCCAAAATAATATACCTTTTCCAAGATATTGTTGTTTATCTTCATTGACTTCCCAAAATAATATGCCTTTTCCAAATATTGTTGTTTATTTTCATTGACTTCCTAACTTAGGTTAGGTTAGGTTATTTTTTTATTATTTTAGGATTGTTTTGTAAAAACAAATAAGTTTTCGTGTCCTTTAATGGGGATTGCGAACATAGTTATGGAGTGACGCACAGGGACAATACACGGGTTGCCAAATTGAGAGGTCATTACGGATTTTTAGAAGAAATAATGGAAAAATTATTGGCACGTAAATGTCTCGACGCCTAAATGTCGCGGAGCCTAAATGTCACGGTGCCTAAATGTCGCAGCGCCTGAAAGTCACGGCGCTTAAATGTCGCGGTGCCTAAATGTCACGGCGCCTAATTGTCTCGGCGCCTAATTGTCACGGGGCCTAATTGTCTTGGCGGCTAAATTGCGGCGCCTAAATAACCAGCGCCTAATTGGCGGCGCCTAATTGGCGGCGCCTAAATGTCACGGACCGTATATATCTCGCTCCGGACCACCAGGCTGAACTATCCGCCGCTGCACTACTTCTCTGGTGTAACCATGTCGAAACGGTCGTATGGTTCGAGCAGTAAGGAAAGGATATTGTAGAAGAAGCTGAGGGGGAGACGCTGCGACAGGTGCCGAGACGTCTTCCTCAGGTGCAGGATCTTCATTAACAATATCCAAGGCTTCCGATATATCAGAAGCGAGCTTCTCTACCATGATTTAAATAGAACGGTGTACACTTCACGAAACACTTTCAAAAGGATTTCACGAAACACTTTCAAAAGGATTTCACGAAACACTTTCAAAAGGATTTCACGAAACACTTTCAAAAGGATTTCACGAAACACTTTCAAAAGGATTTCACGAAACACTTTCAAAAGGATTTCACGAAACACTTTCAAAAGGATTTCACGAAACACTTTCAAAAGGATTTCACGAAACACTTTCAAAAGGATTTCACGAAACACAAAAATAAAGGAAAATAATACCATGATATTACTTTCAAACATATAGGATTTCATGGGACATTTTCAATAATGTAGGACAAAGCTTTATTATTATTACTATTACTACTTTCAAAAATATAGATTTCCACGGGAAACTTTCAAGAATATAGGATTTTAATGTATACTCAAAAATATAGGATTTTATAAGAACAAAAGCAACAAGACGCTTACCTGAACGGGTAATTCAGTTTTATCCTTGACTTCCTTCAAATATGAGTCCAGTGCTAAGAGAAAAGCATTCTTAACAGGGTCACTATCATCTTGTTCAGAGTAGTTAAACCCTGTACTTTAAGAGAAAAGTAAACAACCACGCCCCCAAAATAAACAAGTGTCGTGTTAGCGAGCCCACCTCCCCGGGGTAGATATTTTTCCCGACTATAAAGTATGCACTTTATATGTAAAACAACAACACCGAGAGGATCTTAGTCGACTATCTATAATAACCTTTGCTCCTTGATGTTTATTTAAGCGACGTTCGAGATATATTTACTTCCTGAATTATGTAGCTTGTAAGATACGAGTCGAGTTAATTTTATTAGCCAATCAGTGATCAAAAAATGTCGTAGGTATTTGTACCACAATATCTTTACGTCTAAATATAATTACTTCAATTTCTTCTTCTTAACTATGTGATAAATAATACACAAATGTAATATTTTAGATTCATTTAAGAAAAATACGCATATAAGTTCAAATTTACTGTTAACATTATTCAACATGGGGGAGAAACCGCGCCGCAGCGCGCCGCTGGGGGTGAAATGGTTAAATACTACTACCCCGACTATAAAACCTTCACTCTTTCACCATTCTGACTCAGTATTCTTCAAATCTCTTAATTATGGAAGACTCGTTTTACGTCACTTTGCCCAGTAATGCGTCTATGGACGATTTCCCCGAGAACAACCAATCATCTTTTAAGGTGAAGTTACCGCAACCTAGTAAACTCTTATCAAACTGGAAGGTTGGTTTGGCTGAAGTGGTTTTACCACCAGTTTGGGATAATGTTACTCAGGGTTATGATAGATTTTTAACCATGGCACCCTCTATCGACGATGATGCTAATTGGTTTACTTACAAGTTAGAAATACCACCAGGTGATTATGAGTGCAAAAGAACGAAAAAAGGTCATACGGTTAAATATTCTTTACATAAAACTTTAATTGATATCCTGCGCGATCAAATAAAACCCAAATATAGAGATTTATTGCAAATGAAGGTGGATCGCCATCCGAATGTCGTTGGTCGAAAATCGGAAGAAAGGTTTCTTTTGATGAATATACACCCGGATGTGCAAGTAAGAATCCCGGAAGGACCTCTCTCTCTCGTGCTAGAGTTTCGAGAGAAAAATTTCGTCTCGGGTCGGTACGTTTCTCGGTTCCCCTTATCGCGTCACGCCAAAACTTTATCCATTTCTTACAAGGATAATTATATCGAAATAAGGTCCAGAAAAAAGGATTTCAAAGCCGTAAATCTACAAAGAACGGGAAGCGTAGACGATGAAGATGACAATCCGATTAATGCACCCAAAACTGTCGATGACGAGCTCAAAGCGATTGATATTAACGTAATACCAATTAGAAATAGAGGTCTTAGAGAAAAAGATGTAGCTCTTAACGATGCAAAAGGTGATCTACCTGATGATCATCCCTCTAATGATCAACCAGCTAAAGAGGGTGATACGTTTAAGGATGAATTACTTGACGATCAGCCTATGATGGATTCCAGCGACGACGATTTGCCAAATGATCAAGCCATCAAGCCAAAGATTAATCAATTGACGCATATCATACCCGCGGGTGTTTATCATGATATTGAAGATATTTTAAGAGCTATGAAAAAAACAATTCCCGATGCTTATAGAGAAAAATTTAGATTTTTCGTTAATGAAGACCAAACCGTTACTATTTGGTGCGACAAAGGGTATAGCCTGGCTTTTCCCACTGGTTTTCCGGGTCTTGGTTTAATGTTAGGCTTCGCGAAGAGTCAACTCGGGGTTCAGCTGAAAGATCATACTACCGGAGAATACATTGCGGATTTAAACAGAGGTATCGAAGCCCTGTTCGTGTATACGAATATTATTCAATACCAATTTGTGGGTGACGTCGCTGCTCCTCTTTTACGAATCGTTGCTAGACCGGATAACGCTGACAAGAAAACGTTCATTCAAACGTTTACTAATATTGATTACTATCCGCTAAGACTTAACGAACTAGAAATTATCGAGGTAGAAATAAAAACCGACGCAAATTTACACGTACCATTTAAACTAGGTAAGACTATCCTCAAGCTACATTTCGTAAAAGATGGTTCAAAGGGATAGTTATCTACAGTATTACCTGCAGCAATCAGGTAGAGGCAGCTTTCCAGTATTTTCTGGACCTGTTTTCCAACGCGGGAGGGGTCTTGGAAATTTATTTCGCAAGCTAATTAAATTCATTACACCAATTGTAAAACCCGTGGCTAAGGCCGTCGGACGCGAGGCTTTAGGTATTGGTACCAGAATGTATACCGATATCCAGTCTGGAGAAGACCCGAAAAAGGCTTTTAAAAAGAATCTAAAACTAGCTGGAGGTAATCTTTTACATAAAGCTGGTGATCACGTAGCTAGTTCGCAGTTCGGTTCTGGTGCTCGTCGAAAAAGGAAAAGAAATTCACAAGGCGGAGCTAAAAAGAAAAGTAAACGCGTTAAGAAGAATCGCACTAAGAGAGATTTTCTACCATAATCAAAAACCATGGAGGTGAGAGAGGGGATGCGTAACGAGCTAGACATTTTTGAAATTCCAACGGAAAACAGCAATGTCATATCATCTACCGAAGTAACCTATCAACCGATTAGCGCGATTACAGACTCTGGACCGATAACATTTTACGTTAAATCGAACGAAGAAGAGTATATGGATCTTGCCGAGACAAAGCTTAAAGTCAAAGCTAGAATTCTTCACGAAGACGGAACGGTACTCGAACCTAACGAGGTTAACGTTGGACCAGTCAATCTGTTTTTATTCTCCCTATTCAGTCAAATCGATGTTTTGGCTCAAAATACACCGACTCAAGCATCGAGCAACTGCGCTCAATACGGACCGCTTATTGAAACAGTTTTAAGCTGTTCCGAAGATGCTTAAAAATCTCAACTCGGTTTACAATGTTATTACATTGACTAAACAATAATTTTGAATTAGATTTAAATGCAAGAATCGGAATGTATAGTTTTTTGGGGGCTAAAACCTTGCATTTTAACACGCCAAAATATTTATCTTTTTCTAAACTACAATTTCGCGTAAATATAGTAGGGTGCCCTTTTGGGAAGTCTTTAAATTTCATGACGAAACTATAAAGACTGCAGACGTCTCGATACAGTATCTTTTCACCCGGTTGACAGATATGCAACAATTTGAAGTTTTCTACCCTACCCCCGACAATCATTTCTCTCGATCCTATAGAAGAAGGAAATGATACGGTATCGCAATAAGATTTATCTTCCTGATGGTTTCGAAGATATTCTTCAAAATCGCAACTCCACATGGTTTTAAATTCAGCATTCGGAGCGGCGTTTTTGATGTATTCTTCAATGTCTAGAGTTCTTTCGTATAACGCTTTGTTGGTTTTTCCAAGAAATGAATTGAAGCTAGACTGCTTTGTGTGTCTAACGCATCCGTGAAAAAAATCATTATGATATTGGAGAATAATTTCAGGATCGGGACAATAAGCATCGACTGGGAACTTTCCAAAGTATTTTTCACCCTGGATAGAAAAAGTAGTTTGGAAATTTACATTCCTTTGTTTAGCCTCGAGGGAGATCCATTTCATAGCTTCACGACTTTGATTTTGATGTTGGTATAGGTACCCATTTTGCGGCACGATAGCTAAAGCGTATTCTTTCAAGTATGTGTGAAGGAAAAAACGTAGACAAGCACCCGAAATGGATATAGCGTTCATATTGAAAGGGTCGAAATTGGTAGCTTTTAGAAAAAGATTTTTAAATTTAACCATCGCTTCCTTTAAAACGGAAACATCCATTTGACAGTATTCCTCCAGCTCCTTGTTCATATCGTACTCGGTCTTACGCTTTTCTTCGTACCAAATTTCGAATTCTTTGTAATCCTTAGTCTTCATTTTTTCAGGTTGAAAATAAGATTTGTCAGGCAATTTTCCCTTATAATTCATCGTGTCGTGAGTCAAGAAAATATACGGGAAAAACTGTTTCTTACATTCCCCCAGTTCAAAGGTTTTATTCAAAGATCTAAGAGAGCCGGCGACGAAATTCATCGAGTCCAAAAACTTGATATTTTGGTTTTTGATAAAAACAGCTAAAGCGCGGCTGCCGTTGAAAATTACTTGAGGTTTAATAAAGTAGTGATTAACTAAAGTGTTTAAAATCCAATACGAGTCGAAACGGGAACCGTTATGAGAAAAAATGACGTAGTTCTCAAATCGCGGTTTAATTTTTTTCATTCTTTTGGTACCGTGCTGAACAAACGATTCCTCTGTTTGAAACAAGTAGTCCAAGTACTGTTTACAACAATCTTGCCCTTTGAAAGTCTTAAATTCGTGTGTTTCATCATCCATCTCCATAGAACTGACAAGTAGGATGGCCACATGTTCTTTAGAGTCGGAAACGTAGCTTTCGCTATCGAAAAATCCATATTTCACGGGAGGATATTTTTGTTTTAAAGGCATAACGTAACACTGGTTCTTTTCATGCACAATCAAGCATTGCTTACATTTTTTTCGCATTCGTAAATGCTATTAATCAGAGTTTCAATTTCTTGACCGCATTGCTGACAACGTTTTAGTCGATTGCATGTACCATTCGAAATATATGTAACGATAAACACTCATTACCTTTAAAATAACTATTGCAAGATGAGAATAACCTGATAACCTGAATTTATTTAATCTCATGGAAGACGTTAAGTGATGAACATCTTTTACAATTTATTTCACCCTGCGAACAATAATGGGCATTTTGAACAATAACTTTCACCGCCAAACATTCTCGAAATACTCTTTATCGCTACAGCGTGGTTTCGTAAAAGCCAAAAAAAAATTTGTTTTCTACTCCATGGGCCGACGTAGTACTTTTGAAAGTTATCTTCCGCGTTGTATACAATAATTTGATATTCTCCTTGCAAATAATTTTGAAACCTTTGAATACCCGCTAAATTTACTGGACCGGGTAGTACACGAGCATATGTAATCAGTTTAAGAGCTTCCACCTTCTGTAATGAACTCGTGGAGCTTTTCATTTTAACGAAATAGGTATAAAGATCCGATCTCTCTTTCGATTTACAACATCTCAAATCCGCCAAAACTTTCCCAATCACTAACGTCCTAGCAAAACAAAGATCGTCGCTATTTTGGAGAGTGATAAAATTTTTGTCAGCTTTAACAAATTTTTCCATTTCTACTATAGTTCTATTTCTAACACTTTTTCGGTTGGAAAGCCCGGATATCTCAATATCGCAGTCGAGGAAAACAACATCAAATCTTAAAGAACTATCTAAAATAAAACCCCTTCTCGATTGTGCTACGTGCTCAATTGCAGCCAAAACGCGTTCGCTAGTTAGCGAATTTAACGCCATTAATTTTAGATTTATAGGAGATTCGAGCTCCTCGGATTGAATGCATAAGCGAACTCTATCGTACGTTGGGTATTCATTTTTGATTTCCTTTAAAACACAATCGAGAATGTTTTGCAAATCTTCGTACATATGCGTTAATCTAATTTCGTCCGTGTTTTCGATATCAACGCGAAAATTAACCTGGTTACACTTGTATTTTCTAGAAGTTTTAACTGAAAGTTTCTCTACCTTGTAAAAATGTTTATAGTCTCGAATGGCTTCGTTTATCGAAACCATTCTGGGTAATGCGCAATATTAAATGCGCTCGAAAGAAAACAACGTAAGGTTAAATATTAAAAACCGTCACCATTTACCTATAATATTAATAATACGAAAAAATAATCTGGTAATGCAAAAAAGTATTTAGTCGTGCGATTTTGCCTTTTTAGCTTTGACGATATTTAAGATTTTCTTATGGGGATTTTCTTTTATCTTTTCTCCGAGCTTTTTCATTAAAATTAGAATACCTTTTAAATCATTTTCGCTCAAATCGCCTATGTACTGTACGCGCTTTGAAGGCGCTGTCCAAACATCCTGCTTGGCACACCGTTTTAAATCTTTATATTTAGTAGCTTTAATATCTAGGTAATATTCACCCTTTTTCTGCGGTATTTTAACAATCGAAGCGCATTGGTTAGAGCTTCGAGTATATACGCTTTCTAAACCACCTTCGTCATCCACGCAACTAACTTCAAAACAGTCATCATCGGAAGATTCATACTTTTCATTATCTAAAGATAAATATTCAGACTTGCCAGAGCGTTTTCCCTTGCTAGAATCCATTTGGTTTTCTTCCTTTCTTGATCCAAACGCGGTAAAGACTTGATTCACTCGAAGTGAAGATTGGAATGGATTTTGGGTGTTATCCATACCAGCTTTTATACACCATTTTTTTTTTCATACCCCATTTTCGGTATTATGAAATTTGATTTCATAAAATGGTTACCATAAATTTAAGAACAGAGATTAGGCAATAGAGGGAATTACCAACATAATTACTTGAAATACCATGTCAAGATAAATTGCGGAATATATGTCAAGGAGAAAATTCTTGCATAAATTTATGCCATGATGAAATACCAAAGAAGTACAAAAAAATTTCAAGAAAAAATTGAGGCGTAATTCTATACCATGATAAATTTTCGTGTCTAAAATTGAGTAATTATGTTGAAAAATTAAACTCGACTTGCGAAAATCATTTTAAAATTATTAAGCAAGAAATGCTAAGATTTTTTAAGATAATAAACAGATGAATATAAATTGAACAACGCTACACCCATTTGAGAAGAGTATATAAACGGAGGAGGAAAAATGGAGAAGTTCATCAAATTTTGAATCCCGATCAAGAAAGATCTGGTAAGTTAATGCTTTGTATATCGCGTATTTCTAAGTTAGCTAGTTTTAAACAGTTTAATGGCTTTTCAAGAGCGTATATTCACTCATTTTCAATCAAATTTAATTAAAGTTAGCGTTGGTTTGAGGGGTGAAGACATTGTTCTTTATGCCGAGATAAAAGAATCTGGCGCTATTTTTGTTATTCCATTGGATGTATGGACAATTTTGCTAAGAAACGAAAACATCATTTTAACCCCTTACGATGAAAATAAACAATATTCGGTTATTTTTTTGCCAACTCATCCAGAATACTTTGAAAAAATGCTTGTAGATTTTAAATTGAAAATAAAGAAAGATGGAGTTCATCTTAGACACGAAGTCCTTCCTATGTCTCAAAAACGCGGACTATGGAACCACGTAAAAGAGTTTTTCATTGAGAGAAAATGTATGGAAGATTTGTTTGGTTTTCGAGAATTGATTAACAATCACATCGCGCTGCTTGAATCTCAAAGAGATGAAATAAAACAAGCGTACGAGATAGTGTATGAGAAATTATCAAACTTCAAAGATGGTATAAACTTTTTAGAAATTAAGTCCCTCTCCGATGCAAAACCAGCTATGAGAGAAATTTTAGAAATATTTTTCAATATCAGCGAGTATGACAATCTAGTTAACGCTCTGTCGCATCTCAATCTCGTCTTCGATGTTAGAGATGTTATAGGTTTTATTTTAACTCAGATTGAGTATTTGCATTCAAAATGTAACTTGAGACAGTTTTTTAAATAATAATAAGAATAATAATAATAGATATCTTAAATAAGTATGAACTTAAGATATTGAAACTTTATTAAAGAGGTTCGTTTTAACGTCTAGGGGAAATATTTGATAATAATAATAATAAAATAAAGCTTACTGCTTTTAAAACATATTAAACTGTCGTCATTGAAATAGACAAATAATGGTTTAATGATTTAAAATAAAAATAGTTCGTAACCCTGGCTGGGTTTAATTTAAATAAAAATAGTTTGAGTTTATATTTACGCATATGTTGAAACCCGCACAAAAGCGTCCGGCGCGAAATTGTAGATCGTCCAGGTAACCGGCGCGTTGTTAAGTTTAAGTCCGGAGACTTCACGAAATCCGCGGCGTGGCCCCGAAGGGTCCACGCCCGAGGGCGTCGAGCCCGAGGGCTGCAGCGACAGAAAGTCGACCAGGTAGGACCAAGGTGAAAGTCAGAGAGAGAGTTAACAAAGGTCGGGGACCCTTTTTATAGAGCGAGCGCGTTATTATTTTCGCGCACAAACACGTGGACCACTCGAGGGTCCATCTTCACGATGATGATGGTCTTCGGGTTTTACGTTAACGTCATCATTGACGTCATGGGTTAAATTTATAAAACCACCAGCCAGGTAGGTTAGAAAAATAAAGGGAGAGTGCCAGTTTAAGGGATAGTCCATAAAATATTGTTACACTCTTCCCCACTTAATTTCGAACGTCCTCGTTCGAGAACTATGTAGAAAAACAGAACTGAGAACAAAACAAAAATATGCAAAACAAGATTTTGTTACAGCAAAAACAAAACATAAGTGGCAAAACTGGGGCCAAAAATACTATAACAGTTAAACATCAGCGCTTGGCATAATGAAACCAAACAAAAAAAACTCAATTGTTGTCAATGAGAAAAAAAAATGAATATTAATGTAGTCATATGGACTATAAATAATTACTATAAATAAAAATAAAACACCAAAAATTTTACAAAAATGTGACAAAGCTAGCTAAATACAGTCAGGTATACACGCTGACTATATATCCAAATCATAATAGTTAACCTAATACTCCAAGGCTTAAACTACAATAGAGGTCCCTCCTCTAAAACAAAATAAATACAGTCGGTTTACACGCGGACTATATATTCAAATCATAACCTAATACACCAAGGGTTAAAATATACTAGAGGTCCCTCCTCTAAACAAAAAAAAACATGTGGGTTCCCTACCCAAAAGTTATTCAATGGCCAATTGAAAACAAATATATCACTAAGTAACTTGGCCAACGTTAAAGAGGTGGTCACGCATAATAACGGGCTTCAATTATTAACTTAGGATCAAAAACAAAAACAAACTCACAACCCGTGTTGGCACAGGCGGAAAAATTAAGGGAAATAGTGGGATGCTCGTTTAGACTAAAGCAGTGCCTAATATTTAACCCTGACAAATAAATAAACACTAAGAGGTTACTACTTAAAGTACTCTAGAACAAAAAAATTATTTAACCCAAATTTTTGATTATCATATCTATGCCTGCCTACTGCGATGGGTCTGTACAGAGGTATACACGCTCCTGAGATAAAAGCTTGAGGTCAGAACAATTATATAGTGAATAACCATCAGGGGAAAAACTAAAAATTAAAAATTTTAACTGGAATTATGTCCATTGAAAATTATATTGCTAAAGGTGAAATAACTAAACGGGCTGGTCAGAGGCTAACTAAAAATTACAAAATAATTTAACTTAGAAAACTCCATATTATGGACATCTATAAAAAAAAATTCGGCAAACACCAAGAAAAACAAATTTAGGAACCGAATGGAAAAACCCTTCCTCGCACCGACCAGCGGGGCGAGTTGAGTTCAACGGCTTAGGGTGACAATGCGTCCACCATCACTCCAGAAAACCTAACTCCGGGTGGTACTGAACTTGGAAAAATATTTGTATGGAAAATTTTGAACCTCATTGAGCGGCTAGCTAGGCCTAACCCTTTTCTCTGGCGGTACTGGTGACTAATTTATTCATGCCCCCTTCTATGAAAAATAGCCCTTTCCACGACCAAAAATTAGGGTATTCAAATCTCATTGAGCAAAATAGGTTAACTGAGGAGAGCGTGACCAACACTAAAAACGTTCTTTCAAAAATAAATCTAACTTTAAATAACATAAAGAAAAATAATTAACACAATATTAATGTTAATATTAACTAAAAACATTTTCACTAGCGTGATTAATTTAAATTTAAAAACAGAAATAATTTCTGCCTTACTAGAACCCATTTAACAATACATTTAGGCATATTTTACCTCCAAGGGTTTTTAAGAGTTACTAGGGATCATAAAAATTACAACTAAATAACTTATGGCCATATTGCAACCAATATATTAACAAAAAAAATCGTCCATTTTAACTAAAGGACTTAAACAAAGAAAATTACTAATCATGGGCACATAGCCTTAATAACAAGTTTAAATAGTGCGAGTGGTTCTAGGGAAGCGATCCCGGACGGACCCCCAAAATGAGACAGTTTTTTAAATAATAATAAGAATAATAATAATAGATATCTTAAATAAGTATGAACTTAAGATATTGAAACTTTATTAAAGAGGTTCGTTTTAACGTCTAGGGGAAATATTTGATAATAATAATAATAAAATAAAGCTTACTGCTTTTAAAACATATTAAACTGTCGTCATTGAAATAGACAAATAATGGTTTAATGATTTAAAATAAAAATAGTTCGTAACCCTGGCTGGGTTTAATTTAAATAAAAATAGTTTGAGTTTATATTTACGCATACGTTGAAACCCGCACAAAAGCGTCCGGCGCGAAATTGTAGATCGTCCAGGTAACCGGCGCGTTGTTAAGTTTAAGTCCGGAGACTTCACGAAATCCGCGGCGTGGCCCCGAAGGGTCCACGCCCGAGGGCGTCGAGCCCGAGGGCTGCAGCGACAGAAAGTCGACCAGGTAGGACCAAGGTGAAAGTCAGAGAGAGAGTTAACAAAGGTCGGGGACCCTTTTTATAGAGCGAGCGCGTTATTATTTTCGCGCACAAACACGTGGACCACTCGAGGGTCCATCTTCACGATGATGATGGTCTTCGGGTTTTACGTTAACGTCATCATTGACGTCATGGGTTAAATTTATAAAACCACCAGCCAGGTAGGTTAGAAAAATAAAGGGAGAGTGCCAGTTTAAGGGATAGTCCATAAAATATTGTTACAAACTGTTCAATATATTATTAAATCTAAAATAAGAAAACTTTATACCAGTATATTAAATATTTTTTATTTCGATTTTAATTTCTTTTATTTTCTATTGAACTACATACAACACACCATGCCTGATTTTATAAATAATACAACCGTATTTTGTACAATGGTTGCTTTTACAAAATACGATCGTTTTTCGTCTACATACTGTTACCCTGATGTGGCTCGCGTTGTTGCAGTAAACACACATCAAAATGTCGCCCATTTTTGGCACTCGGCAATACCCAATTTGGGCGACTTGGTTCCAGTTGTAGACACTGCAAAAGATAAAAACTAATCAATTTTTGAATCCAATGAAATTTTCTAATTGCTTTAACTTGGACTAGAAATATATCGTAAACTAAACCACTGAACTAACACGAGAGTTTAAATTAAAGTGTTCGGAAGGTTAAAAATAGACTGTACTCAGGTCTTATAGGTGAAAGCGCTCCTGTATTAGTTCTCTCTGCTCTCAAAAAGCCTCTTATTGCTTCCTCCCCATTGAATTCTTCAAATGCGTCCTCGCTAAATTATCATTAGTATCGCAATCAGTTATAGGTTTAATTGTAGAGATAAAGCAAACAATATACAATAGGGGGGACGGTGGAGATAAATTCTCCACAAACTCTCGAAGAAGTTCTTCATCTCGCAGAATTGGGCGTACAATCTGCGTTCTCCGCCTAATGTAGAAAAAAAGGTAGGATTTCACTTTACGTGACCCACCCAACTAACAATGGTTTCTAGTTAATTGGACCATGAGGAGTCCGAAAAAAATAGTTAAAAAATTATTTGGCCGCCGCAAGTTGGTCAAAAAATTTTTTGAAAATTTTAAAATCCATGCACTTACCGCCATTGAAACCGCTATCCGCTTAACGCATTCTGCACTCAATCTTGCAAAATAAGCCGAGGAGGTCTGTGAAAAATTGCCGGACTCGCGCCGGAGTTTTATAGCTATGGATTTTTTTAAGCTTACGGAAACATTTATTTCTGATAAAAGGAGGGAAATATAAATGCGAGGAAAACTGAAATGTTTTGGGAAAATCGTTGAATTTTTTGGGAATTCAATTTTGAAAAAAGCCGTCAAATTATTCGGGATTTTTTTTAATTCACTCAACATTATTTTTGGGAAAATGTGTCAAATCCTTGGTAAATATGATTTTTTGTAAAAAAAATTGAAATAAAAGGCGTAGAGAAAAGGTGTCAAAATATAGGGAAATTAGCAAATGTCAACGTCAATATTTCAGAAAAGGAGTCTAGTTTTTTTGCAACTATATTTTGGGAAAGGCGACAAATTATTGAGAAAGAACCAAATGTCAACATCAATATTTTGGAAAAGGCGTCAATTTATTTTATTTCAACAATATTTCGGAAAAGGCGGCAAATTATTGGGCAGTTAGCAAATGTCAACATCAATATATATGAGGCGTCAATTTATTTCAACTATATTTTGTAAAAGGCGTCAATTTATTTCAACTATATTTTGTAAAAGGCGTCAATTTATTTCAACTATATTTTGTAAAAGGCGTCAATTTATTTCAACTATATTTTGTAAAAGGCGTCAATTTATTTCAACTATATTTTGGAAGAGGCGTCAATTTATTTCAACTATATTTTGGAAAAGGCGTCAATTTATTTCAACTATATTTTGGAAAAGGCGTCAATTTATTTCAACTATATTTTGGAAAAGGCGTCAATTTATTTCAACTATATTTTGGAAAAGGCGTCAATTTATTTCAACTATATTTTGGAAAGGCGTCAATTTATTTCAACTATATTTTGGAAAAGGCGTCAATTTATTTCAACTATATTTTGGAAGAGGCGTCAATTTATTTCAACTATATTTTGGTCAATTTATTTCAACTATATTTTGGAAAAGGCGTCAATTTATTTCAACTATATTTTGGAAAAGGCGTCAATTTATTTCAACTGTATTTTGGAAAAGGCGTCAATTTATTTCAACTATATTTTGGAAAAGGCGTCAATTTATTTCAACTATATTTTGGAAAAGGCGTCAATTTATTTCAACTATATTTTGGAAAGGCGTCAATTTATTTCAACTATATTTTGGAAAAGGCTCAATTTATTTCAACTATATTTTGGAAAAGGCGTCAATTTATTTCAACTATATTTTGGAAAAGGCGTCAACTTATTTCAACTATATTTTGGAAAAGGCGTCAATTTATTTCAACTATATTTTGGAAAAGGCGTCAATTTATTTCAACTATATTTTGAAAAAGGCGTCAATTTATTTCAACTATATTTTGAAAAAGGCGTCAATTTATTTCAACTATATTTTGGAAAAGGCGTCAATTTATTTCAACTATATTTTGGAAAAGGCGTCAATTTATTTCAACTATATTTTGGAAAAGGCGTCAATTTATTTCAACTATATTTTGGAAAAGGCGTCAATTTATTTCAACTATATTTTGGAAAAGGCGTCAATTTATTTCAACTATATTTTGGTCAATTTATTTCAACTATATTTTGGTCAATTTATTTCAACTATATTTTGGTCAATTTATTTCAACTATATTTTGATCAATTTATTTCAACTATATTTTGATCAATTTATTTCAACTATATTTTGATCAATTTATTTCAACTATATTTTGATCAATTTATTTCAACTATATTTTGATCAATTTATTTCAACTATATTTTGATCAATTTATTTCAACTATATTTTGATCATTTTATTTCAACTATATTTTGGTCAATTTATTTCAACTATATTTTGGTCAATTTATTTCAACTATATTTCGGAAAAGGCGTCAATTTATTTCAACTATATTTCGGAAAAGGCGTCAATTTATTTCAACTATATTTTGGAAAAGGCGTCAATTTATTTCAACTATATTTTGGAAAAGGCGTCAATTTATTTCAACTATATTTTGGAAAAGGCGTCAATTTATTTCAACTATTTTTTTGGAAAAGGAGTCAATTTATTTCAACTATATTTTGAAAAAGGCGTCAATTTATTTCAATATTTTGGAAAAGACGTCAATTTATTTCAATATTTTGGAAAAGGCGTCTAGTTATTTCAGCAATATTTTGGAAAAGGCGACAAACTATTGGTCAATTATCAAACGTCAACATCAATATTTTGGAAGTCATTGCAACTATATTTTGGAAAGAGTGCCTATTTTTCGGCAATTTGATAAATGTAAACACCTTTTCCAAAATATCATCCTTTACATTTACCAAATTCGGGAATAATTTGATGCCTTTTCCAAAGTATCGTCCTTCACATTTATCAAATTCCCGAATAATTTGGCACATTTTCCAAAATATCGTCCCTTACATTTATCAAATTCCCAAATAATTTGACACCTTTTCCAAAATATCGTCATTCACATTTATCAAATTCCCAAATAATTTGACACCTTTTCCAAAATATCGTCATTCACATTTATCAAATTCCCAAATAATTTGACACCTTTTCCAAAATATCATCCTTCACATTTATCAAACACCCAAATAATTTGACACCTTTTCCAAAATATCATCCTTCACATTTATCAAACACCCAAATAATTTGACACCTTTTCCAAAATAACGTCCTCCAGATTTATCAAATTCAGATTAATTTGACACCTTTTTCCATGATATCGTCCTTCACATTTATCAAATTCCCGAATAATTTGACACCTTTTCCAAAATATTGTCGTTCAGATTTATCAAATTCAAGAATAATTTGACGGCATTTACCAAAATTCACCGTTATCATTTATCGAATTCCCCAAAAATTCAACGACTTTCCCAAAACATAGCAGTTTTTCTCGCATTATATTTCCGTCCTTTTATCAGAAATGAACAGTTTCAGTAAGCTTAAAAAATTCCATAGCTATATCTCCGGCGCGAGTACGTAAATGTTTCCGGCGCGAGTACGTCAATTTTTCACAGACCTCCTCGGCTTATTTTGCAAGATTGAGTGCAGAATGCGTTAAGCGGATAGCGGCTTCAATGAGGGTAAGTGAGTGGATTTTGAAATTTTCAAAAATTTTTTTAACCAACTTGCGGCGGCCAAATAATTTTTTAACTATTTTTTTCGGACTCCCCACAGTCTAATTAACTAGAAACCATTGTTAGTTGGGTGGGTCACGTAAAGTGCAATCCTACCGGAAAAAAAACGGTGTTTATCATCTTATAGCTGTACTATTTTAAAACTTAAAATTTCTTTACTCACGCAGAATTGGATTGGGTGGAAGAGCTAACAGTGAAATAAATAAATATTAATTAAATATAGGGATATTTCTTAAAATAATTAGTCATAGATAATAATAAACCCTACACCTTCAGTACATAAGCTATCTCCTTACAAGATTTAGTAAATAATTGTTAGAAATATTTTAAACTTACCATTCATTTGATTGAGCATTAGACATTTTTTTATTTATTTCGGATGTACTAGAGAAAGAATTTATGATGAAATATACTGATTTTCTTTAGCTTATATACCTTTTGAAAAAAACCCCGAGGTATAATAAAATACTAGTTCTAACTTAAATTAACTGGAGTTATTTCAGTTATTGCGAAAGTGTAGTTAAATTTTACTATAGTAAAAACGAATCCGCCCCTTGACACAAGAAAAGGCGGTTGGTTTTATGTAGATTACCAAATTAAAGAATTTATTTTGAAAGCTGAGAAGGTAAAAAAAATTATTTGACCCTTGACATAAGAAAAGGCGGCTGGTTTTATGTAGAATACCAAATTAAAGAATTTATTTTGAAAGCTGAGAAGGTAAAAAAAAAATTATTTGACCCTTGACATAAGAAAAGGCGGTTGATTTTATGGTAATAATAAATTAAAGAATTGATTTTGAAAGCTGACAAAGATAAATATTTTATAAAAGTAATTACATTGTTACAGTTATAATAAAGTTTTTATCATATTTTATATTCCAATTAAACTAAAAATATATAATTTAACACAGGTTTAGCGAAGTGTTTTAATAATATCTTTTGATTACAGATTTATACGAAAAAAAAATGGATTTAATTCTAAACCAACCGCTAACATTGGCAGCTTTAGCCATGGACTATATCGAATCAAATAAAATCACACATTATGGTTATGCGCGAGAAGACGCTTTAAATATCCTATCTATAGGATATCACAACATATTGTTGAAATATTCGACAAAATATTCATCAATATCGAACATATTTTTTTTTTGGTCGTCAATCGGTGTTAAAAATTGATTTGCGCGATTATGGAAGACATGTTTTAACATCAAAGTGTTACTCTCGCGCGCATCATAAAAACCAGATTTGTTGCGGACGACATGTGCTAATATACGAAAATATATTAGTACATGATCAGGAGATGGCTCAGGGAGCTATAAAATATTTTATCTTAAAAACTTTATACAAAATTTACAACAAACATGCAATGCCAAATCATTTTGACATTGATTTATATTTAAGACAAATCAGCACTCATGTTGAATACATGAGATGCAATTATGAGCTCTGTTTTTCTCAGGAAATACAGCTTCCAGATGGGAAGCCTGTATTTCCTATACTTCCTCAAAACAAGTTCGTCCATTTCGGTTTTTCTCAAAGTAAAGACAATGGGAGAAATATATTTATAATAGCAAAAAAATAATTTTACGAAACATGTCCCATTTTTTTTAAACTGTAATTTATCTGGTTAGGCGTTATTTAAATTAACACCCTGTTCCAAATAAAAAAATTAGTTAACATAAGAACAACAGGGCAAATGTTAAACTTTAACCTCGCATATCTCCAGAATTGAATTAAAAAAGGTAAATAATAGTATATTTTACGTTGGAGAGATTTAGTATAAATACCCCAAAAAATCATAGTTAAAACACTCATTCCTCGCTGAGAGTTTCACTGGGATCGACGAAATGATTTTCAACGTCATTGCTGTGATAATCAGCGCCAGTAAAATCGTTTTGGCAGTCTTTCTTGGTGCTGTTATCTTGGTAAGTCTCACTATATAATATTTTAATCACTACATTTGAATTAAATGTTCGGAGAATAATTAATATGGGTTTACAGCTAATCCACATTCATACCAAAGTTTGGAGAAGAGTAGCCTAACTTCTTGGTACCTCGGATCGGTAAGCCCACAGTCTTGAATGCATTATTTTAATCAGCTCATTTGAGTAAAATGTTCGGAGAAAAATAAATATCCAGGACTGTGGGTTTACAGATATCTATTCGATCATCGAGAAGAAACGCTACTGTTCAACATTTTCGAGATTTCTTCAGTCATTTTAGGAATAATCCACGTTGAAATTCCTGTTTGAAGACACTGAAACTCTACGTATACGGTAAACCAAACTTCTTAATTGTATTAATCTAATCTATTGTGTTCCGAAAAACGCTTAGACGAACGTTAAATTAATTAAGAAGTTTGGTTTACAGAAACAACACTCACCGTGGCTTTCGAATTCTATTCTCCAGCGCGTTATAGCAAGTAATGCTATAGAGAATTACATTAAAGACTACTTGAACTTAAATCTCGTCTCTTTTACAGAGCTTTCGCTATAAAAGTTCCGTGGCGCGTTGAAATTCCTGTTTGGAGACATTGAAACTCTACATATACGGTAAACCAAACTTCTTAATTGTATTAATCTAATCTACTGTGTTCCGAAAAAACGCTTAGACGAACGTTAAATTAATTAATAAGTTTGGCTTACAGAAAAAACACGCACCGTGGTTTTCGACTTCTATTCTCCAGCGCGTTATAGCAAGTAATGTTATTTAGAATTATATTATATTCTAGTTGAACACCTTTTTTTCCCTCTCTCACTCTTATACAGCGTGCCCGCCCTACACCTCCGCGGCGGCTAAACTGGTTTGGATGACTTTCACTTTCTCTCCGAGAGAGCGCGTGGGAGGATATTTCGGTTTAAAAGAAATTTCTTGAAACCATGTATAATTATCAATAAAAAATGTTTTATTTTTACAAAATTACTTATTTGATTTCGGTACAGAGTAAAAATTCATACGGGTGACATATTTATAATACTCGTGACTTAAACAAAATAACGATTCGGCTAACCAATACGGTAACAAAATTACTTTCTTTAATATCTCGTAGATGATGCGACAAATAAATAATAATGGCGAAAAAAATACGAGTAGAAAATATATATCATTTGTTAGCAAGGCTATTACGAATGATATAGGGATAGTAATCGGCATTAACAATACCAAAAACACAGCGATAGGATACTTTGACGGTGTTTTTAAAAGCATAATTACTATAATACCCACGGATATTAATACATGCTCAAAACAAAAATAAATTGGAGCATCTGGTGAACCTTTCATTTTGTCCTGTTTTATCGATGAAATGAGGCTTTTCACCAAAATCCGTCATTTATAGTCGGGAAAAATATCTACCCCGGGGAGGTGGGCTCGCTAACACGACACTTGTTTATTTTGGGGGCGTGGTTGTTTACTTTTCTCTTAAAGTACAGGGTTTAACTACTGTTCAGTTGTTTTTGGAGAAGATTCCTTTGGAGGTTTAACTTCCTTGCTTGTGACAGTCGGAGTCAGACCCAATGACTTTGATTTACCTTTCGATTTCTAACAAATTTACAAATTTTTAATATTAAAATTTTGTTATTTAGGTTTTCTTTGATTTATTTTTAACATAACCTAAACTTATACTAAAAACTACAATTTTCCCTGAATGTTACTAAAAAAACAAATTTTCCCTGAATGTTACTAAAAAAAACAAATTTTCCCTGAATGTTACTAAAAAAACAAATTTTCCCTGAATGTTACTAAAAAAAACAAATTTTCCCTGAATTTTACTAAAAAAAGAAATTTTCCCTGAGTTGTAATAAAAAAAACAAATTTTCCCTGAATTTTACTAAAAAAAACAAATTTTCCCTGAATTTTACTAAAAAAAAAATTCCCTGAATTTTACTTAAAAAAACAAATTTTCCCTGAATTTTACTAAAAAAACACAAATTTTCCCTGAATTTTATTAAAAAAACACAATAAATTTCCCTGAATTTTACTAAAAAAAAGACGATATATTTCCCTGAATTTTACTAAAAAAAACACAATAAATTTCTCTGAATTTTACTAAAAAAAACTCAATAAATTTCCCTGAATTTTCCTAAAAAACACAAAACATTTCCCTGAATTTTACTAAAAAAACACAATAAATTTCCCTGAATTTTACTAAAAAAACACAATAAACTTCCCTGAATTTTAATAAAAAAACACAATAAATATCCCTGAATTTTACTAAAATAAAACACAATAAATTTTCCTGAATTTTACTAAAAAAACACAATAAATTTCCCTGAATTTTACTAAAAAAACACAATAAATTTCACTGAATTTTACTAAAAAAACACTATAAATTTCCCTGAATTTTACTAAAAAACACTAAATTTCCCTCAATTTTACAAAAAAACACTATAAATTTCCCTGAATTTCACTAAAAAAACACTATAAATTTCCCTGAATTTTACTAAAAAACACTATAAATTTCCCTGAATTTTACTTAAAAAAAACTATAAATTTCCCTGAATTTTACTAAAAAAACTATAAATTTCCCTGAATTTTACTAAAAAAACTATAAATTTCCCTGAATTTTACTAAAAAAACACTATAAATTTCCCTGAATTTTACTAAAAAAAACCATAAATTTCCCTGAATTTTACTAAAAAAAACTATAAATTTCCCTGAGTTTTCCTTGAATTTTTAATCAACAATATATTAAGGGTGGGCGAATACTCGTCTAAAACGAATAATTCGATCGAATATCAAGACGGTATTCGTTTGAACCCATTTTTACTATTCCAACGAATATCGAATACTGATTTTACTATTCGATAAATATTCGACAACCATTTTTTGAAAGGGCCAAGGCGTAACTCCACTATTTTAAGTACCAAAATGTGAAATATTAACCCCTTAAAATATACTTCCACTAAAAATTAGTCATTTTCATTTCCGAATAAATATTTTGTAAAAAAATGGGTACTAACAGCTTCGGGGGGGGGGGAAGTATGAAACTGGCCATATAGCTAATGGTAAAAATCGCGAACAACAAGATTCTGTCGTTGCGCATAGAAAGCATTAGCCTGTTCATGGACATACAACCTTATCGTAGTGGTATATATGCTCCTTGGTTTTCCTTTCAAAACTTCCGTTGGCTGGGACAAAGAAAATATTCGCGAATAGTAGGCTTAATATTCGCGAATAGTAGTTTTTGTTGGAGAAATCGACTCTTATCTACTCGGATTATATTAACTCTGTAACTTAAGAAATGCGATGTTAGTTTTTAACCGGTTAAAAATATCTTAATACTGTTTTTTAGTAACTGCTATAAATAGCAATGCAATTTTATCATTTGATCAGTCTCACTCTCTCACTTGTTTAATAAACAGTTCGTTATTTTAATTTGGTCTCTCTCTTCCTTATGGATTATCTCTTTATTATAAGTTAGGTATAAGGCTATGAAAATCTATCAGGTTATGGGCTCAGCCACGCGTAAATACTTATGTTAAGGAAAGTCGGGTACCAGTTAGTATAGTAGTGTTATAGTATAAGACTTAGTCTTCGGTCAACACGTATACAAGATGGCTTCAAGCGACTTGAAATCTCTCGTCACGAAGTTGAACAATACTAACAATCAGCTATGGAAATTCAAAATGAAGATGGTACTGACCAGAGACAATCTATGGGAAGTCGTCGAGAAAGAAAAACCTACGTCGGAACCTCCTGCTGACTGGGATAAGAGAGACAAGCAAGCCCAAGCTGCTAAAGCACTGTCTGTAGAAGACGATCAATTAATTCATATCGTTCACGAGAAGACTGCCCATTCCATGTGGGAGACACTCCAGAAGCTACATGAGCAAGCGAACATCACAAGCAAATTATTCCTGCTACGGAAGATGCATCAAATGCGCTTCAAGGACGATGACCAAAGTATGCAAGACCACATAGAGTCCATGTTGGGGATCGTCGAGAAATTATGAGGAATCGGAGAAAAGTTGCCTGATACACACGTCGCGGCCATGCTACTCTGCAGTCTACCGGAATCTTACAATGTCTTGGTCACAGCCCTCGAAGTGAGACCGGAAGCAGATCTGACACTAGACTTAGTCAAAGCGAAATTACTGGACGAATTCAATCGACGTCAAGAGACTAGAGCAGCTTCCTCTAGGAATGACACAGCGTTGCAGACTTCAAGTCAAAGCAAAGGTAGAATAGAGTTGAGATACCGATTGGGCATATAACAATCCTTAGCTTCATGTCCAAAGTCGTCACAATTGCGACATTTTAGAGCTTTTTCCGGCTCCTTCGGACAATAGTCTTCCAACACCTTTACGGATTTCTCCGTCTTGCTCATCTGCCTCCTTGGGTTCTCTACTCTTTCTTTTATTCCCTTAGGGATGTCGAACATCCAAGGTAAGGGATGGTTGTTGGATGCCATCTTTAACAAAAATGTTTTATTAATATTAGATAAGTCTTTTGTGAGCCTGAGAGATAAACTCCCATGGAAAAATAGAGATTGGCTCTCGGGCAAAAGAGAAATGTTCCCTGGTTAGATTTTTTATGTTATTATTCTGGAGGTAACCTGGACCTCGTAAGGTGACCTTAATCGTTTATTGTCTGGAGGGCGATAGTAAATATCGACTTCATTGCCTCCTGGCCTAACCGTTGCCCTATTGCACACCTCTCTTCGCCATCCCAATCGAAAAGGCTCTAAATAAGCATCGGGTAAGGTAGCCCTATTTACTCGAGGAGTTCTCATGGACTCCGATAACGTGGTCCGGAGCCTCCGAAATGAACTAGGCCCATGCGTGTGGCGAAGCGAGAATATTTTTTTAACTAATTTAGTTCGCCGTGTTTTCCCGCTTGGGGGCGCTTACACGGCCGTAAAATAAACAAAGTTCAACCCCGTGACCCTGTCGACTGCTTAAGTATTTGGGCCAAGGTCGCGGATTGTAAGTATACGTTTTTATTACTCTTACAGAATTATTTTAATTGAATTAATTTATTTTGTTGTCATCATTACAATCTAACCGAAAGATTCAATAAAAAGTGAATAGCCCCAAAAACATTTACGTTAATTTTAGAATGAAACTTTGCTCTATCATAAAAATTTTATGACTGACCCCTAAAATATCAACTATAATTTAAGGAAGACCCCTGTCACAAAGGTAAAATTAGCACCATCTATGGTGAAAATATTTTCTTTAACAAACTGGATATTTCCCCACATAAAATTTGACATGCATGGGCCTAGTTCATTTCGGAGGCTCGCGTGGTCGATGAACTTTCAGACTCACGCAACGATTGGGATTGCGATTGAGAAAGCTGTTCAGGGGTTAATATCTCTTCCGTAAAACTAGAATTCTGTTCATGTGTTAAAATCTCTTCCGTAAAAGTAGTAGTTGATTTATGTAGCTCAGGTTCCGCAACTGACACTAGATGGATGAGTGAGCTGGAAAGCTCGCATATCGTGGTTGGTATGGAGAAGGAGAGGAGGGTCTTCAGATAGGGCCATGCCCGGTTTACTGTCAGAGTCAGTTGGGTGATGAGAATCATCTGGAATTGCAGGAGGGATCTATTGATCTGCAGCTTGATCATCCAGAGCAGTTGATGTCGATGTATGAGGTACATCGGGAATATCAGGAATGATCTATTGATCTACAGCGTGATCATCCAGAGTAGTTGATGGCGATGTATCAGATGAAGTTGGGGAAGTCTCCGTAGGAATGTGGTCCGCGGTACCACCGTCCGTTGAAATACTTGGCTCAGGATCATCTGCAACTTCGGACTGTGAAGTTGGGGCATTTCCGGCATTGTCGAAGACAGATACATTTGTCCAGCAGAGTTTTAGATGCTCTAAGTTAATCTTTCCTACATTCTGTCCTGAGTTAGCATCTTCTAACTCATAGACTACAGGAGAATGTTTGGCGATTATTTTAAAGGGACCCGCCCATTTAGGACTGAGTTTCCTCATAATTTGACCTGTCGTACTTGATAAAGGATGGGTTTCCATCCATACTAATGTTCCTACCTCAAATTCTAGAGGGTCATGGCGGAGGCCATAGTATTTCTTTTGATGAGCCTTAGCTAACTAAGATAGTTCATTACTGAATTCTAATTGTTCCTTAAGAACTTTTAGAGCTTTAGTACGACCAGGGTCATCAGGGTCTTGAAAGGGTTCTTCAATTTCTAAATCCCAAGGGAGACGTGGCTCCCGCCCTAAATTCAAAAAGAAAGGGCATCTGCCCGTGGTTTCATGGGGTGCAGAATTGATAACAAATTGAAGAAGGTCTAGGGATTCATCCCATCTATCATGATGATTCCCTACATAAAATGATATAAGCTCGCCTATTACTCCATTTACTCTTTCAGTGGGATTTCCCTTAGGCGTGTAGGGGGTAGTACACTTTGGGTTAATTCTAAAAGCTCTGCAAGTCTGCAGCCAAAGTTTCGAGGTAAATTGTACCTCTCTATCACTAAGAATAGCTTTAGGAGCTCCCCACCTAGTAATAATAGACTTAAAGGCTTGAACACAAGTTTTATCTGTAATAGTCTTAAGTGGAATCATCTCGACGAACTTTGTCATATAATCGACGAAGACTATTAAATACTTATATTGGTGTCTACTTTGAGGGAAAGGTCCCATTATATCGACACTAATCTGGTCCCAAGGACTTGTTATTGCAGAAGGTTGCATAAGCCCTGGCTTTTTTCTATTCCTAGCCTTAAATTGTTGGCATAATGCGCATCCTCTAACATAGTCCTGGACATCACTGACTATGGTAGGCTACCAATATCTATATGTCACATTACTTAGGGTCTTATCTTTGCCCCTGTGAGCTGATAGTGGGTGGTCATGTAATAACCTCATGGCTTCTAGCCTTAAACGGGGTGGTAAATAAATTTTTTCAGGATAGTTCCTGCAAGGTCTTCTATAGAGAAGATTATTTCTTAATTCGAAACGTTTATGCCAAGCGGGGTTAGGTCCTTGCAAGGAATTAATTATAGGGGAAGCGAATGGATCTTCCCTTTGAGATCTTACATCTTCTAATGTAAATACGGAATATAAGGCTCTAGAACCTTGATGACGTATCCGACCTTCAACAGAATCACTAGAGGAAGTTGAATTACTACTACTACTACTACTACCGGTAGAATTTGTACTTGTGCTACTACTAGTTGGATCCTGGTTACTAGTAGAATTAGAAGTAGAAGAGCTAAAGTTTATGCTTAAAACGTTTATCGAGGCCCTCGACAAAGCGTCTGCTACTACGTTTTCTACTCCTTTTTTAATAGTAAAATCAAATGTTTGAAGGTACATTGCCCATTAAACTAGACGAGAATTTGGTTCCCTAATATTGATTAGCCATTGCAAAGCTTGATGGTCAGTGAGGACAGTAAATTTACAACCTTCTAGAAAGGGCCTAAACTTCTTAACTGCCCAACAAATGGCTAAACACTCTTTCTCGCTAGTGGATTACCTAGTTTCTGCATCTTTTATTTCTGTACTAGCATAGGCTATAGGAACTTCTACATTGTCTTGTATTTGGGAAAGAAGGGCACCTAACCCTGCATCACTGGCATCGGTAGTTAAAATGCACGGGGAATCCCATCTAAAGGAAGCTAAGGGATGATCCTTACAGATTTCTTCCTTTATCTTTTCGAACGCCTGTTGCTGTTCGATACCCCAAATAAATTTTTGATCCTTCCTTTTAAGCTTGTTAATAGGGGCTACTATTTGGGAGTAGTGACCAATAAACCTATTATGCCAACCTGCCATCCTTAAAAATCTCTGGACTTCCGTAACATTTTTAGGAGGAGGGAATTTCTCAATGGCTTCTATTTTTGAAGGGTCATTATGCACTCCTTTTTCGTTAACTATGTGACCAAAAATAGTAGCTTCTTTTTGAGCGAAACGACACTTCCTCAACTTAAGGGTGAGACCCGCTTACTTTAATCTATGTAGGACGTATTCTAAACACGTTAAGTGCTGATCCCAATCCTCACTAAGCGAGATTAAATCATCTAAATGGTCGATTAGTTGGAAGTAATCAGCGTGTCTAAAAATTTTATCAATTAAACGCTTGAAAGAGCTAGGGGCGTTACAAAGCCCAAAAGGGAGTACATTAAACTCTTACTTTCCCATGTGAGTCACGAAAGCAGTTTTAGGTCTGCTTTTGGGTGCATTTCCATTTGCCAATACCCTGATTTAGGTCAAGGGTTGTTATAAATTTAGGGCTTCCCACCCTAGCTAACCCGTCCTCTATATTAGGCAAAGGATACGGGTCCTTAATGGTAACCTGATTTAGTTTTCTGTAATCAATAAACAAGTTGGGAAAACCAAAATATTACCTCTCCGAGTCATGAGGTCTACTACTACAAACTTATTTACCTAGATATGGAATTATTTATCTTTTTTCAAGTAAAAATTTACGAAATATTGAAGCAGTATTCCAAGCATAGCGAATAATACAGTAAAGCAGACGACATTTTACATCCATTAAGGATAAATCTTGGACACATGGAAATCAGTCAATGGGGAAAAGATCAGGAAATGAAGTCTACGCTTCAGCTGTTTACCGTATATTCTGATAGCTACATTCACAACTGGTTTGCAGTGTTGCTGTTTACCGTATATTCTGATAGCTACATTCACAACTGGTTTGCAGTGTTGCTGTTTACCGTATATTCTGATAGCTACATTCACAACTGGTTTGCAGTGTAAACACTATCGTCTCGTCTCACCTCAACAATATTCTTAGTTTGCCAACATGAATGTTAATGTTAAATAAAACCAAAGCTAAATTGTAGCTAGACGCACTAACAGTCAATGCGCACCATAAAGAGAATAAAAAGTCTGTAGCTACTACCCGTTTACCATTAGCCCTTTTACTATTCTAATTGCCACCATGATCTTTTCTTCTATTATAAAATCTTAACCTGATTATTTAATAGTGTATTTAACTTTCGGCTCACTCTGAACCGTTGATGTCTCTTCATTTCAGACAGGAAAATCAAAGCCCAAAGTTTACTTCACCTCAGGCCTAAATTATTCACTCTATATTTACGTCACTCGGAGAGGTAAAAACCTATAAGATTTACCCCGTTTTGTTTGATCAACTAAAACTACGGGCGAAGCCCAAGGAGATACAGAGGGTCTGATTATCCCGTCATCTAACATTTCCCTGACATGTTGTTCAATTATTTTCTTTTTCTGGTCATTAACACGATAAGGTTGAGACTTGATGGGCGGACTATTACCCGTATGAATCTCATGGAAGACTAGTTCTGTTCTTCCTACTTTATCAGAAAACAACTCAGGAAATTTTAACAAAAGGAATTCTAGTTGATGACGTTGTTCATCAGAAATATTGGCTGCGGAAACTGCGTCCCTAATGTTATCTACAATCTCTTTATCTATAAGATCCTTTTCAGATGGAATTGAGAAAGGGGTCTTTAAGTTCACACTAAACAATGTGACGATTCAAAATCTAACTTGACCCTATTTTCTTCCAGAAAATCTTGACCCAATATAAAGTCACTAGTGAGGGAAGGAACGATATAAAATTGAAATTTAAATTGTTTTTCAAGTCCATTGGACTTTAGAGAGAAGTCTAATTCATAAGAACCTTTCGTTAAAGTATAGCGGCCATCGCCCCAAATTATACAATTTAACTGGTCATCTTCAGGTTATTCTGGAGAGTTTCTAAATTTACAAATCTTTTGCCATTGATCTAAACTAATAAAAGAAGCATCAGCCCCACTATCTAACTTAGCGTGAACGGTCGCGTGTTCAAAAGTAACAGGGATAGTAACCCTTTTATAACTTGAACCTCTTCTAACAGATTCGATCCTCAAGGTGAACGCGACACTCTTCTTGATAGGGGTATTTACTGGGCGCCGGGAGAGGGACCAAGAGGGACCTCTCCCGCTTTGGCTTCCCCCGACTTGCTAATCTTTTAGTCGGGGCAGTCGGGTGAAAGATGCCCTGGCTTGTGACAAGTGTAAGACGTAATAGTATGTGTAGATGGATAGGATAAGGCTAATTGACGACCAGGGGATTTAGATCTCTGGTTAAAGTTTCTTGTGTAGGTTCTCTGATTATTTGAAGTATTTTGAACTCTAGCTTTTTATCTAGAGTCTAAGGGTTTTAAGTGATATTCCCATTTAGGATGTGAAGGAGAAGTAGGGGGATTACAAGGGCTTTGTCACTACAATGACTATGGGCGGAGCCCCAGTTTGCTGGGCAAGAGGACTCAGCCTTTGCTATAGCTTTAGGTTTAGGGGGAGACTTCTTCTCTCGTTTCTCAGCATTCTTCCTCCTTACTTGGAGATCTTTTTCAATTGTCCTACAGGAATTCCTTAACCGTTCCATTGTAGTAAATTGCAAAAAGCGGAGAGGAGTTCTTAGTTCATCCTTTAAATTACTTTTAATTATAGGAACTAACTCCTTTTCGGAAAGAGGATGAGTCATCCCTAAGTTTAGTTTCATAACATCCCCGAAGAAATCCTCTACAGATTCCTTATCCTTTTGACTTCTTTGGGAAATCTCTATTTTAAGTTTTGAGTCGGTTTTAGAATCTCTAAATTGAGCCTTAAAGTGTCTTTTAAATGTTTTCGAAGCTAAGTGAGGATGAGCAGGGTTTGAGCTACAAATATTATCATACTGGCGGATTAAATCTCTGTACCAGTATAAGGCATGCCCTCGTAAAAGGAGAGGCAATGCTGCTAACCTATCTTCATTCGAATGCTTATGAAATTTAGCATTTTCCTCAAAAGCAGATAAGAATTCTGAGGCATTATCACTAGAGGATCCCATAAACGCTAACCTTTCCGGAGGCTCAATAGGGACTTTTCCCGTCTGGGCTACTTGAGGATTTGTACATCTATTTATTAATGTAGGTAAATCCCTAACTTATTTATCCAAACTAGTAGCTATTGCAGAGTTTATTGCTACATTTTGAGCTACGGCAGTAGCCTGAGTGGTAGAATTATCTGCGAAAGTTTGGAGTAAAGGCAGTATAAAGGATCTTAATTCCTCATCAGTAGTGTCTGGTCCAAATTGAGGGGTTTGTCGGGTGGAACCAGTATCTCTAGTGGGACGAGACGGAGACATTTGAGTTCCGGTAGTTCTAACTCTAGGATTAGGTAAAGGTTTTTTAAAACTAACTTTAGGCCTAACGCTTTTAGACTCTGGTTTGGGAGGAACAAGGGTATCAACCCCAGTTCGAGGAGGGAAATTTGAGGGAGTTGAACTTCCCTGGGGAGCGAGAATGTTCTTATGTGGGAATAATTGATAGGGAGAAAATCCCGAAACTGAATAGGCCGCAGGCCTCTTTCTCGTATCAGCATCTTCTTCATTCTTCTCTTCTTCAAAGCGAAGAATCCGGTTAAAGTCCTCCAACGGATCTTCAATCTCAGACGTGTCGCCATCATCCCCCGCAGAGGCAAATAGATCTTCCTTTGAAATGTCTTCGCCTTTTTGTAATTTTGAATCCTCCTCCTCATCCTCAGTATCATGAGGAGATCTCCATTTTTATTATCCAAACCGTGGGCCATTATTTTATTTAAATAAGTTTAATATAATCAAAATAGTTAAACAAGTTAAGTTTGTACAATATAAACAAGTAAGTTATCTCAATTCAATACATTAAAAGTAAGGATAATTTTATTTCTAGTTTATTATTAAATTTAATCATGATTAATTAAGATTAAATTAATTATCTTTAGTTATTTACCAACGTGGAAACCGAGGCTTAACGTCACGTGGGGGGCGGATATACCAACGATGATAAACGGTCTTTTCATTACGCGACTAACCGAGGCTTAAGGCCTAGTCGCTTCGGGTCGCTGTTCGGGCGCCATTTATGTAACCCTCAATAGAATAATTTAACGAAGGGAGATTCTCCCGAGGGCCATAAAAATGAATTAAAGACAACTTGCTGTTCAATAGTAACGAAACTTTTAGTCTTGTAATTCAAAGGGATAAATCCCGCAACCTAACTTATTTACCACTAATTTCCTCCGTCTTAGGAGATATCAATTCAAAAGCGAGAACTACTCTCGTTAAGCGCCAACCTTAGACTGGCTACTAGTAACAAAAGTTTATCGCAGTAAGAAAAGGAGGAGGAGCATGTAGCATGGAGGCAAAAGCCCTGCCAGATCCAAGGAGCGGAAGCTCCAAGGATTCTGGCAGCCATGCTACAATATCATTGTTATAAAAACCGAACTCTTTCTTCAGGTGGTCAATTGGTTCTTCCCATTTAACACTTGATTCCAACCTGGATGCTTCAGAATCTGGGCCGAAAATCGCTTCGTTTGTTGGAAGAGGCGTTACAGCTTCGTTTTCTATTTTGACACAATTTAAGTGAAACTCTGAACTCAAATTATCGTTCGATAAAGCTTCTGGTTCTCTCTTAATTTTTTCATAGGTTATGGTTGGACATCTGGTATTTAATAATGAAATCCCTTGTTTGAAGTTTAAACCGACAGATTCTGAATGAGTAGAATTAGAATCTCTCGCGTTTCTGGGTTCATCGGGATCTGATTCAGAATGAATTTTGAATTCTTTGACTGAGCAATTTCATTCAGAGAATCATGGTTTGTATTTGGCACACTTTGTTCTAGCTGCGAAGGTCCTCGTTTGAGGTCTCTTTTCAGTTTTAGGGGGGACACAAAGTCTGCAACATCAGTTGATCTACTTTCAGACTGAACTTCGTTAAAATCTGATGATTTCGATCCCCTGTCTGCCTGATTGGGTTTTCCTGCATTCCCTTTCGTACAAGCACGTTTCCGCTTGCTGGTCGACTGGTCATATTGGTTTTTCCGTTTAGACGAGACACTTTTCGGAACATTTTGTTCAATTCGAGATTTTGATGGATGAAATCCTGCAATGTGAGCTCTTAGTACTAGTTTTAATTTGGCTGCGAAATCACAAAAATTTCACTTAAACGGACGTTCGCCACTGTGAGTCATGACGTGAGTCTTTAAATTCCCGCGTGCTCAGGTACGGTAATCGCAAAAATCGCATTTGAAGGAACGCTCGTCACTGTGAGTCAAGACGTGTTTATTCAAATTCCCGCGTTGTCCGGTACGGTAATCGCAAATATTGCATTTGAAGGGACCCTCGTCACCGTGAGTCACGAAGTGTATCTTTAAATTCCCGCGTCTGCGGGCACGGTGATACATATATCACTGTTAATAATGAGAAACTAAATGAGCTTTCCAAAATGTTGGATCACCAGCTAAGAATTATTTTCTAATATATAATATATAAATTTTAATAATTTAGAATTAAAATTTTGAGCCCTTATAAAAAGTATGTTTTATATAAATTATTAATTCATTATTGCCTCAAATTGAATCTAAATGATAAGATAATTAATGGTAATTTTGTACATTTACCTATAATAGAGTGGATTGAACCCTTTAAGGTTTATTTGCCGGTGAGGGAATAGTGGTATGTTAATGAATGGTTTTTAAGCGTAATAAAATAAAATTTCCCAAATTTTTATGTGTACTAGTAATAAAGGTTCGGAAATTGCAAACACGTTTGCTCCAATTTGCAATTTTCGAACACAAGACTATTAAGGTGTAACAACAGATTCACGCTAGTAGATGTCTAAGACATTTCTTCAGACTAGCTCCTCCTACTTTATAAATGTATTTATTATCTCACAATATGTTGGTAACCGTTTCATACGGAAAGAGAATCAGTCTTACTCTTGTTTATACACAGGTTCTAATAATTCGAAAAAACACATATACTTTCGTTAAAAGAATTAAACACGGTTGACCCCTACAAAAGCTTTTTCCCTCTTTGGTTTTGTGCATTTCATTAGGTTTAAAGCCAAGAACTTCACTTTAACGAGTTAAAAAGATATCTTCTGTTAAATGATTTGATCTAAAATGCTTGTTCGCAATCGAAAAGCCTTGGTTTTAGTAGGCAGCTTTGCCTGCAGTGAACTGATTTTTATTTGGGAGATAGCAATTATTTCGTCATCAATGATACGATTTGAGCTAAATACACCCGATACACTAATTGATTTGCATAAATGTAAAACACAACAAAATGTGTAGCCGATGAAACTGCGTAGGCTTTTCATTCACTTCAAAGTCAAAACATTATGTCACGGGGGTCAATTTGCATACTGTAAAAAATGTAAAAGCGATGTTCCTGAATTTGCCTACAACTGCCCTTCAAGAACTCAAAAACTCAACCAAGATACAAAAACATTTTCAACAACAAAATTCAACATAAAATTGTCGCAACTACTATTAGAAAAATTACGTTTTAATTATCACTCTGCTATCAATGTTGCAAAAATAATTGTCAGTTAAAAACCATTTGTGTGTTCAAAATCTAATTTCCTTCATAAAAAAGCACTAGTTAACATTTTGTATAAAAATGTTCTCATTGTTGTATTAACTCAAAACCAAAGGTCAATTAAAAACCACTCGCACAGTTGTTATAAGTCAAATTTATGACCCTGAAAAAACGCCTAACTTATCACTTGCTTAACTTCTTGAGGTAACATTTTACCGAAAATAGACATTGCAACGTGGGAAACGTTTTCAAAACATTGATGACAAAAATTTACTTTTAATCAACGTTAGTTTGCTGCTTGGGCATGTCCAAAACATAACTTTTTTCTAAGATATGATTAATAAATTTAAACTGGGTTGATATTCAAAATCATAATGTGGCAAAACGTTGTATTGAAGCCTTGTATCATTTTTATTATACTTAAATATACTTACTCTAAGCAGTGAATCTCACCAAACGTTTCTTCGTATCATCGGGATCAGTTTAGGCTGCCTTAGGAGGTCATCGATATTATTGACGTATTTGGAGTGGTCAGTTAGCAATTCACTCTTGAGTGCGGAGGAATACAATTTTAAGAAAACAAAGGAAAAAAAGAGCCAGCCACATTTAAAAAAAATGAACGGTTGTCAAAGCTATTCGTATCTGTAAAAAGTTAGCTTTTGTTAATAAGTACCTTTATGACTTAAAGGGTATGGGAATTTACAATTTCATATCATATTTTAGCACGAAAGTGGAATTTTAGCACACTTTCAAGTCTCTACTTTCAAAATATCAAATTTTTAATATAATTGAACCAAAGTTTCTATTTTTAAAATCCATTGGAAAATCACGGAAACTCTTTTCCGATATATCAACAACGTTGTCTTGTCGAACTTGTTCGCCTGCTTTATGACATCACTATGACGTGAGGAAAAAAAGCGCGGAATCCTATAAGCGCGAGGTATACGCGTCTCGAGCTTTGTCCATGTTTCTCCCCTGTCTAAACTCTGAGTCTGATAGCGGAGAGAGTGGCACCATCTCGCGTGAAAAATGTATGGACGTCAGCCAACAGTGAAACGTTTTAGCCTTTTTTAAAAAGTGGGTTTCAAATAATTTCATATGAAGCATTTTCAAATGCTTATTGCCAAATAACCAGAAATCGCAGAATTAAAAGCTTGATATTTATGAATTTACTGTAATTAATTCAATCTTTTGTTATATAAATCATAGGTTTTTCAAACGCAGCTTCTCATACCCATTAAGAAGAAACCAAGAAATTAGTTCAAATCGTATAATCGCGACCTTTCTTCCTTCATAAAAGTGCTTTGTATATACCTTTAATTCTGACGAACAGCTAAGGTATACTTTCAAACATTGCCCCTTTTCTGGCTTTAACGGTTGCGAGCTTATTTTGGAGGGGAGGGGGAGTATATAATCAAAACCGTGTCTAGGTCGTGGCCGATTATTTAGAAGTTTATTTTTCTTATTCGACTGTTTTGCATTATTATCTTCTGCTTCAGTAAAACAACAAAAATTATCTAGGAGTCATGGTAAACTTTTACGCTTTTTCTCACATTTTTATTTTTCGGAGCTTACTCAGTATGAACCCTTCAATATTAGCCATTAAGACGAGGTTTGTAATGTTAAATTTATCAACAGAATATATTTCTCAAGTTTGTTACCCTAAATAGTTTCAAAGGAGGAGGCACGCTGAGTCTGCCGCGGTTATTTTAAATCTTTTTCAATGTTACTACATTATTGGCCTTGTTAACTCATAAGAGCCTCCGAATCTATATCTTTTCTTAAGTTCTATTGAGATATCGTTTATTCGCATAACGCAATCCTCGTATTTTTTCAGGAATGACGATCATACATATATTTCAATTCAAAAACAATTTTGTTACTAAAGTCAGCTAGAAAGAAAATGAGAAAATACCTCTATAACAAGGAAAGGAAGATCAATTTTAAATACTAACAATGCTGCTTAGTTTATATTTATGGCCCCTAACGTAGTATTATTTTGTTTTCCTCGTGCTTCCCTCTTCGATTTCTCATAAAAGACGAATGTGTTTAAATGTGGATAGTTTTGGAGGAGAGCATTGTGAGAGAGCGGTAGCTCTCTTAGATAAGAATTCATACTGCTCTTAATGTATAAGGAGGGTTTATTGCTTGGATGTAGATTTTTGTAATGTATTAACTGTTTTGAAAAAATTGCACAGAACTACAATTCGGGCCCTTAATGTGTGATTAAAATTTCAAAGAGATCCATTGATTAGTTTATTTTATATAAAATAAAGTTGCTAAGGGTGGATTTCATTTCCATAAAATTAATCACAGATTTTGACGAAAAACTGGAAATATTCCCATAGTAATTCGCTAGTGAAACGGGAATAGGAGGCGCCGCAATCGCTACCCCTGCAGCTTGGTTTTCTTGCGTTAGTGGTGATCAAACTTGTAAACAAACCAAATATGGCGGCTTTCGTTAACGCTAGTGGCGGGAGAAAATGTGCCATTCCATTTTGTTGTAATACTTCGCTCAAAAGTACTAAAACTCAAGATAATAATGAACAAATAAGTCCGAGTTATCATTTCACTCATTACCAGATGTAAGAAACTTCTCAATCTGTGGTTAACTAAGATAAAGTCGGAGAAAAGGCCTAGCAAGTGGGCTCAGATTTGTAGCTCCCATTTTAAAGAAGATGACTTCTTGCAAAGAATTGGTGAGTTCATAATTATATTAATTACTTGTTTTGAAATTAAATAATCGGGACAACATTTCTAGATGGAACTAGGCGTTAGAAGACGGCTGAAATGTAACGCCCTTCCCTCACAAAATTTACCATGTATGGCTAATAAAGTTAGAATAAAAGAGAGAGCGCAACGTTACGCTGCTCGTTCTGAAGGTAATTGCTATTTTAGAACACTATTTTTGTGAAATAATAAGTCGTTGTAATGTTAACATACAAAATGTTTTTGCAATTAAACAGTAGTACCTTCAGCTCCACCGTTGAAAAAATGATATTGATCAATGAGTTGTTGAAAGAGTGATTGAACAAGATCTGGATGATAATATTGAAACATTATCTAACTTAGCTATGCTAGCGGAAGTAGCAGTTTAAGCTCAAGAAAATAATGTGTCTCATGTGTCATCTAGTGTAACAAAAGCTTCCAAAGGTATTCAAGTTTATTTGGATCAAGGAAAAAAAATAAGTGGACCATCAAGAGCTGGAATTTCTAGCAACGGAATGAAAAATGTTGATTTTGTGTCTCTTACTGACATTGGGAAAGAACTATTTGAAAGTCTTTCACTTGAGGTTTTAGGGCTTGAAAACAACAGTGATCTTTCTAATTTTCTTATGCCAGTAAATGATCGGGTATTGTTAACGCTAATGAAGCTGAAGTTAAATTTGACGTTTGACGCTTTAGCTTCCTTATTTGTCATTAGTAATCGGCCCGTTTCCACATACTTCAAAGGAACTGTCTGTGCCCTCGCTGAAATTTTAAAAAGATTTATATTCTGGCCGGATTTAAATAATATCAGGAGCAATTTTCCTCGATGTTTTAATGAGTTTCAAAACACTCGCGTTGTGTTGGACTGTTCAGAGATACCCATGATGAAACCCAACACATTTCATGACCGGGTCGCAACCTACAGCCATTATAAAGGAACAAATACAATAAAACTTCTCATTGGAATTTCACCTTCTGGAATGATTACGCTAGTTAGTGACCCCTGGGGTGGAAAAGTCAGAGACATGGAAATCACAGTCGAAAGTGGAGTCATATCCCGTTGCGGACAATTGATTGATGCAATTATGTTAGACAAAGGTGTAACCCTCAGTAGAATAAACTTAATTCAAGGGAATAATTTCCCGAAGACCATAAAAAAAAATTAGGACAACTTACAGTTTTAATCCAAATTCAATAACAATTTTATCTCAGTTAACCGATATATAGATAAACCCGTAACCGAACTGGTATACAAAAGTCGATCCGTCTTCGGAGAAATCATAAACAGAACTGATTATCAATACTAAAATTATCCTAGATCACATCTGTGGAAGGGGGAGTGGCTTGTGACATGGAGGCTAGATATGCCCTGCCAGAACCAAGGAGTGGAAGCTCCAGGAATTCTGGCAGCCATGTTACATCCCCCCTCTTTAGGAACTTTGTATAGAAAAATTTCAAACATGTTATTTCAAGTTAAGGGTTACCCCGTGGAACCCAAAAATCTTTTGCAGGGGTTTAGTTGTAATCACGAAATTTGTAAAAAAGTTTTTGTTTTTTTTTCTTTGGCTCTACCGTTTGATGACGGCATTCTAGTTCTACTTCGGCCACCGAACATTATACGATTTAGTAGTTCTTTTAGTGGCTTGGGTGATAAACTCCCACGGGAAAACTGAGATTGGCTCTCGAGCAAAACAGAAATGTTCCCTGGTTAGGTTCGGGATCTTATTATTTTGGAGGTACACTTGGACCTCGTATTTTGATCTTAATCGTTTATTGTCGGGAGGTCGGTAATAGATATCGACTTCATTTCCTTCCGGCATAACCGTTGCTCTCTTACACACTTCTCTACGCCATCCCAATCGAAAAGGCTCTATATAGGCATCGGGTAAGGAAGTCCTGTTTAATCTTGGGGTCCTCATCGACTCAGATAATGTGGCCGATGAACTTTCGGACTCACGTAGCAATTGGGAATGCGACTGAGAAATCTGTTCAGGTGTCAAACGCTCTTCCGAAAAGCCAGAAGAAGGTGATTGTTGTAACTCCGGTTCCGCGACTAAGTTTTCCTAAGTTTGCGCAGGCGTTGGAATCTCTTCTGTAAAACTAGAAGTTGAGTTGGGTAGCTCAGGTTCTTCCACTGAATTTTCATGCTCAGGCGTTAAAATTTCTTCCGTGAAACTAGAAGTTGATGTATGTAGCTTCGTTTCCACGACTGATTTTTCATGATCAGACGGGGAAGCCTCCCTGCCGCAGAAGGCGGACTATCATTAGTGGGATGAATGAGTTGGAAGGCTCTCATATCGTGGTTAGTACGGAGTAGGAGAGGAGGGTCTTCAAATAGGGTCATGCCCGGTTCACTGTCAGAGTCAGTTGGGCGATGAGAATCATCTGGTATTGCAGGAGGGATCTGTTGATCTGAGTCCTGATCGTCCTGAGAAGGTGACTTTGAAGTAGAAGAGGATGATGATGAGGAAGTCTCCGTGGGTTGGGGTGCATGACCATCTTCCGTAGTAGAGCTTGGCTCAGGATCATCGGCGACTTCTGACTGTGAAGCGGGTGCATCGTCGAAGACAGCTACATTTGCCCAGTAGAGTTTTAAATGTTCAAGGTTAACTTTCCCTACATTCTGTCCTGAGATAGCATTTTCCAGCTCATAGACAACGGGGGAATGTTTAGCAACTATTTTGAATGAACCTGCCCATTTAGGACTAAGTTTTCTCATAACTTGGCCTGTCGTACTTGACAAAGGATGGGTTTCCATCCATACTAAAGTCCCTACCTCAAATTCTAGAGGGTCATGGCGGAGGTCATAGTATTTCTTTTGATGAGCCTTAGCTAATTTAGATAACTCATTACTGAATTCTATTTGTTCCTTAAGAACATTTAAAGCTTTAGTACGACCGGGGATCATCAGGGTCCTGAATGGGTTCTTTAATTTTTAAATCCCAAGGGAGACGTGGCTCCCGCCCGAAATTTAAAAAGAAAGGGGATCTGCCCGTGGTTTCGTGGGGTGCAGAATTTATAGCAAATTGAGGAAGGTCTAGGGTTTCATCCCATCTTTCGTGGTGATTTCCTACATAAAATGATATAAGTTCGCCTATTACACGATTAACTCGTTCGGTGAGATTTCCCTTAGGTGTGTAGGGGGTAGTAAACTTGGCATTTATTCTTAAAGATCTGCAAGTTTGCAGCCAAAGTTTCGAAGTAAATTGTACCCCTCTATCACTAAGAATAGCTTTAGGAGCTCCCCACCTAGTAATAATAGACTTAAAGGCTTGAACACAAGTTTTATCTGTAATAGTCTTAAGTGGAATCATCTCCACGAACTTTGTCATATAATCGACGAAGACTATTAAATACTTGGAATGGTGTCTACTTTGAGGGAAAGGCCCCATTATGTCGACGCTAATTTGGTCCCAAGGACTTGTCAATTCGGAGGGTTGCATTAGCCCTGGCTTCTTTCTATTCCTAGCCTTAAACTGTTGGCATAATGTACAACCTCTAACGTAATCCTGGACATCTTTTACTATAGTGGGCCACCAATATCTATAAAATGTTTTGCTCAGGGTTTTATCTTTGCCCCTATGAGCAGATAGAGGGTGATCATGCAATAATCGCATGGCTTCTAACCTTAACCGAGGTGGTAAATATATTTTCTCAGGTTGATTTCTATAAGGTCTTCGATAAAGAAGATTATTTTTCAGTTCAAACAATTTGTGCCTATCAGGGTTTGGTTCTTGTAAGGAATTTAGTATAGGGGAAGCAAAAAGGTCTTCCCTTTGGGATTTTCTCACATCTTCCAATGTAAACACTGATTATAACGCTCTAGGACCTGGGGGACGTATCTGACCTTCAACAGAGTCGCTAGAGGAGGTTGAGGAACTGTTATCGGTAGAATTTGAACTTGTACTACTATTAGTTGGATCCTGGATACTAGTAGAATTTGAAGTAGAGGAGCTAAAGTTTATGCTTAAGACGTTTATCGGAGCACAAGATAAAGCGTCAGCTACCACATTCTCTACTCCTTTCTTGTGTTTAATGTTAAAGTCAAACGTTTGAAGGTACATGGCCCATTTAACTAGGCGAGAATTTGGTTCCGGAATATTGAACAGCCATTGCAAAACTTGATGGTCCGTGAGAACTGTGAACTTACGACCTTCTAAAAAGGGTCTAAATTTTTTAACTGCCCAACAAATAGCTAAACATTCTTTCTCGCTAGTGGAGTACCTAGTTTCAGCATCCTTAAGTCCAGTACTAGCATATGCTATAGGGACTTCTGGGGTGCGATTCAGCAGGCATGCGTTATGGCTTTAACGCAAGAAAACTTGCGTTATGATATCACTTTGCGTTAAATTTCAAAAAATGCGATTCACGTGTCGGCGTTACGATATCACGCGTTATCATAACGCCAAATGTCGGGGATATCGTATCGCAATCCGTTTGCTGGCGTTAATAGGTTTATCACGAACGTTATTAAACGTTTTCCCGATTTTACCCGCAAAAATTCAAAATGGCTGCCCTCCGTGATGCTTGCGCGCTGATTAAATTGAGGAAGGAACAAATTTAAATAGAGAAAAGGTTTTTATAGATGATACCCAAGCGTTTGAAATGCCGGAAAAAATATTTTCGAATGCTTTTTCGGTTAACTACCACTGACTATAGTTTAATTGAGGCTCTGCGAGAGTCTTACTGGGCCAAGGCCCACAATTATTTCAAACGATAGTAAAGTAAGCATTTTTTTCTGCTTTTATTGAAGTGTAATTTAAATACTTATAATCGATTTAATATGTTGCTATTTTATTATAAGAAGCTAATCGATTTAATATGTTGCTATTTTATTATAAGAAGCTATGTTTTATAGTACTGAATAATAATTCCAATGCGCATATTACATGCAGGGAAACAAACTACCAGGGGCAAGCCTCCATACTGGATAATTACCCTCACGCCTAGAGACACCGCTAGAGTTGGCTAACATCTGACATGCAGTTAGCTTGGGATGCTACTAGTGGTGTCTCGTGGCGTGAGGAATATTGTACAGCATGGAGGCATGTCCTTGAAAGTTTGTTTTTCTGCACGTAATGTTAATATTGGCATAAGTTTATAAGATATGTTCCATAAGTATGACACTGCCTATATTTCTTAATGCTATACTGAGAGGTAGTTCGAGAACAACGTGAGAATTGACTACACGCGGTTTAGCAGTCCCTCTTCCTTTTTAGTCTGTATTAAGCCTTTGGCAGCCCTTCACCAGGCGTCGCTTTACGAGAATGTATGACGTTTCCCCTATGTCACTTCATGATAAGCTCTCAGTAACCAGTGACAAACTCATAGAACATATCTTATGAACTTATGGTATTGGTTAATAGCTTACTTTTTTTCCACTGCTGCACTACCTTCGTGGCGCAGTTTCGTTGCGGCATAAGCGGCTAAATGTGCGTTTGTTTTTGTTGAAGTTTTATCAACTGAATAAATTTCCCCTTTATGGATAAGTTTTTACCCTTTAATATCGCTACCTTTTCCAAATTAATGCTAATTAGCTCATGTATTGCAACCTTTTCCACAATATTGCTATTTTAGTTCGTTTATACACTAAAAAGAGGCGCACTTTTAGCCACTCGCGTTGCGACTAGCTGATTCCATCTTTAATCATAATTAATTTTCGAGAATTTAAAAGTTCCTATTACTACGTCTTTATTTTCATCCCTCAAACTTAGCAACATATTCAGTTGCTCTTCATAAACCTTTTTCCCACGTTTTCTAGGCGTTGTTGGTATTTTTAAATGTGGTTATTCCGTCAATTGAATTGTTGAAATTTTCGCGAGCAGACGACAAAATTCGAATTTTTGGCGCCAAAAATTATTTTCTTTGTTAACGCTTTAAGTTATCCCCGCTAGATAGCGCAAATGTCGTTGAATCGCATTTCAGAGTGATATTTAAAATTTGCGTTACGAGGTTTGCGTTACGAGCGTAAAGGCTCGTTTACATGTGAGCGAGAAAAAGCTTAAAGCGGAGAGTAGAAGTTGAAAGTCGAATCTTTTTCTCGCGCCTAAAAAAAATCGCGTCTGCCAAAAGCGTTTGTTCCCGCTCCTCCACCCGCTCCTTCGTTTACATACGAGCTGGGCGGTAGCATGAGCCTAGATTGCAGAGTTGTCTTTCAGTCGGAAGTAAACAACTAAAATGGCGTCGACTGTCGTTAGTTTACTTCTGCTTAAAAAGAAACTATTGCTTTTGAAAAACATTCGACATTCATAACAAAAAAAAACAACAGAAAATTAGAACGGAACGTCGTTGTTGGGTACATCCTATATGGAGAAATAGAGACAAAGATGGCTATTTTCGCCTTTTGGAACGTTACTTGATATAATTTGTCAAGGTGCGTATATTTTCTCTACTTGAGCTTGAGAATAATTTGGATTTAATTGTCGAGCTTGAAAGGATGAGGCAATGTGATTACACGTATTTCAACAATTTTATCTTGTTCTTTTAAAGACATTCTCAATGGTGGTGCCTAGGCCTATTTCGCGAGATAAACAAACGCAAAAATATCAAACGATATTCGGTCCTTGGATATTATTGGCTTGGAAAATCACGTGACTCTTTGCGAGAAGCAAACACGAGCTGAAGATTCTACCGTGGCAGATCGGAGCTTATTCGGAACACCCGCTTCATCTCTGAGCAACAAGCGCGACTTTAAAAGTTCTCGCTTGTTTGTAAACGTTACGCCTAGGGAACTCAAATCCCAATACGCCTCATCTCTCAGCTTTACGCTTCGACTTTTTCCATTTCTCGCGCACATGTAAACGAGCCTTAACGCTGAAAAATCATAACGCGTGATATAAAAAATTTATCACTGTGCAGGTGAATCGCACCCCTGTATCATCCTGAATTTGGGATAGAAGGGCACCTAACCCTGTGTCATTTGCATCTGTAGTTAGAATGCAAGGGGAATCTCTTCTAAAGGAAGCCAAAGGCGGCGCCTTGCATATTTTTTCCTTTATTTTATCGAATGCCATCTGCTGTTCAGTACCCCAATTAAATTTTTGACCTTTTCTTTTAAGTTTATTAATGGGTGCTACTATTTGGGAGTAGTGGCTAATAAACCTATTATGCCAACCTGCCATCTCTAAAAATCTTTGCACTTCCTTAATATTTTTAGGAGGAGGGAACTTCTTAATGGCTTCTATCTTAGAAGGGTCAATATGCACTCCTTGTTCCTTAACTATGTGACCGAAAATAACTGCTTCTTTTTGAGCAAACCGACATTTCTTTAACTGAAGGGTGAGACCCGCTTCCTTTAATCTATTTAGGACGTACTCCAAACACGTTAAGTGCTGATCCCAATCCTCACTAAGAGAGATTAAATCGTCTAAATAGTCAATTAACTGAAAGTAATCGGCGTCTCTAAAAATCTCGTCTATTAAACGTTGGAAAGAGCTAGGGGCGTTACAAAGCCCAAATGGGAGTACGTTGAACTCGTACTTTCCCATATGAGTCACGAAAGCAGTTTTAGGTCTACTCTTAGGGTGCATTTCTACTTGCCAATACCCGGATTTTAAGTCAAGGGTAGTGATAAATTTAGGTCTCCCCACTCTAGCTAGCATATCCTCTATATTAGGCAGGGGATAAGGGTCCTTTATGGTAACCTGATTTAGTTTTCTGTAATCAATACAAAACCTATAGGGTTTTCCCCGTTTTGTTTGATCAACTAAAACAACGGGCGAAGCCCAAGGAGATACTGAGGGTCTAATGATCCCGTCATCTAACATTTCCTTAACATGTTGTTCGATTATTTTTTTCTTCTGATCATTTACATGATAAGGTTGAGATTTTTTGGGCGGACTATTTCCCGTATGAATCTCATGGAAGACTAGTCCTGTTCTTCCGACTTTATCCGAAAACAATTCAGAAAATTTTAACAAAAGGGATTCTAGTTGTAGACGTTGGTCATTAGAAATAGGAGCTGCGGAAACCGCTTCCCTGATGTTATCTAATATCTCCTGGTTTACTGGATCCTTTTCTGATGGAATTGAAAAAGGGATCTTCAAATGACCCACTAAACAATGTGAAGGTTCAAAATCTAATTTGACCCTATATTCCTCAAAGAAATCTTGTCCCAATATAAAGTCAATAGTGAGGGAAGGAACAATGAAGAATTGAAATTTAAAATATTTTTCATTCCCATTATCTTTAAGAGAGAAGTCAAGTTCGTGGGAACCTTTAGTAAACGTATAACGGCCGTCGCCCCAAACTACACAATCTAAATGTTCATCTTCAGGTAGCTCTGAAAAATTTCTAAATTTGCAATTCTTTTGCCATTGATCTAAGCTAATAAAAGAAGTATCTGCCCCACTATCTAACTTAGCGTGAACTGTCGCGTGTTCAAATATAACGGGAATAGTAACCCCCTTTTATGAATGGAACCTTTCTTCACGGATTCAATCCTCAAAGGGAACGCAACACGCTTCTTGAAAGGGTTATTTATTTGGCACCGGGAGAGGGACCCTGATGGATCTCTCCCGCTTCGGCTTCCCCCGACTTGCTGGGTTTTTTATCAGGGCAGTCGGTAGCGTAATGTCCAGTCTTCTGACATATGTAACAAGTAGGCGGGTTGAATTGTCTAGCTGGGTTCTATACCTAGACCTTGAATTAGGTCGAGAGTTATTTCCTTGTACATTTGGGATCATTGGCCTATTTTGGTTTCCCATATTTTGATTAGGATATTCCCAAGGTAGGGCATTGTGATTATAATACAAGTATTATAGACCCACACTTCTTACCTCCGTAGGTGTAGAATGTAGGTGTAGAGTGTAGGTGTAGAATATCAAGGTCACTGTGTCAACGACCTATGACGTCATTATGCCACGCCCACTTGGGAAACCCCGCGCGCCACCTGGCGGCAGCGCGCCCCCTCGCGGGAAAACCCGCGCGCCCCCTGGCGGCAGCGCCCCCACGCGGGAAAACACTGCGCGGGAATCTGGCAGTCCTGTCTCTTCTACAACTGTATTTGTGACGTCATTGATAAGAGACGATTGGATAGCTTTAAATGTACATTGACAAGGGCTAAATCTTCTACAATTGTGACGTCATTCGAAGAATTGTTGTATTGCGTAACGTATATTAAGGGGTGGCGGCAAAGGTTTATCATATCATTGTTAAATGAAGATGTGTCAAGTTCATAGCGTAGCGGATAAATAGAGGTTTGGATCGGTAACGTCTTATCCCCGGAGGTTTACTGGAAAAGGACTGATACGGGTGTAGAGTTATGCTTACAAAAGGAACTATGGTGTTATATCTTTGAGTATGCCAACGAGATTGATACCTTCTTCGAGGGTAATTCGCCGCGTTTTTCCGTCTGGTTATATCCTACTACTTCAAATTTGAAATTGGAATGTTTTACCCGTGGAAAGAAACGTATATTGGACATAAGAAAATACACTAGAAGAAAATGTGAAAAATATAACGTCATGTACGCTACTGGCGAGGGAATTTCCCTTAATCATGCTGCTTGGGAACACTTAAAAAAAATAAGAGGACTGCTTGACAATGAGTTGGTGGAGAAAACGAGAGCCGTGGAATCCATGAGAGAAGCTGAAATATTATTGGAAATAACCAAATATTGTCAAAACGAGGCCTGTCAAAACCAGATTGCTCACGACGTGCAATGTGAATTAGAAGAAAGTGATTGGAATGAAAGAGTGCAAAAAAACCTCATTAAAGCCTTGAAAAAAATTGATTATGAAAAAGTTTTGGAAAATTATAGAAATGATTTTGGTTCTAACCAGCCAATTGACGAGCCATTTCTTTTTAATTGTATCATAAACGATATTGACTTCTTCAAAACTAAGTTAATCTATACTTGATATTCAAGTAATCTCAATGTTATTTGTTTATGATCTGTATAATTGCTCATTTAAATAAAAAATGTACAAACAAAAGACCTACAAGCGTAAATTCATACGCAAAGATAAATTACATATCACTAGGCAGATAAAGGTAGAAAAAAACTAGTTGGTTTATATTGAACTAACATTGGGAGAAAAATGTTCAAAAATGATTAATTCATACACCTACTGTTTCCGTTTTGTCGTGACAGATGTTCGTAGAAATGGTAAGTTGATTCAAACGAAAATATCGTAATAATATTGGTGTGATATTGGGAATGTAGGTAAGGAAATTTATTTCGTTTTACTTTAATGTTATAAATACACAATATATAAATTAACTAATAATAATAAACTAAATAAACTAATAATAATAATAAACTAAATAAACTAATAATAATAATAAACTAAATAAACTAAATACTTTGTTCCTCGTATTATTATGTTCGATATGATATTGAGTCTTACAGAAACTTTGTGAAAATACACATGTACACTATGCATTACGTGATATAGGGAATATTTACAAAAAAGGATTTTTTTTAAATTACACTGGAAATTGGGGGGGGGGGGTAAAGTTTAAATTTATACATTAAAAGTAATATTACAAGCGAGGGTATTTTAAGATTTTGAATTCAACGTCTGTTTCATCGAATATTAGGGGACGTTTAACGGCGTGGTAAATATTTTTAAATGTTTCTTTACAAATGGTTTCCGTAAAAATAGTGAATAAGGGGGTAGTGTAACAATTGTTACACCAATTGTTACCTTATCCAGAACGATATTGTCGTAAATATCGTCCCTTTCCATAATTGAATGATATTTTACACGGGCCACTTGATGAAAGTCTTTCTCAATATTCATATCGATATCATAATAACACGTGGAACAAAGTTTTAATATACGTTTTGAATCGTTTTCGTGACACCTTAAGCAATGTGGGTTTTTGTTGGGGCACGCAAAAACATTTTCTAATTTAAAATAGTCTTTTACAACGTGATTACCGTTACACCAATCGGGAATATTGTGCGGTAATTGTGAGGGGCGCGTCATAACATAATTGTATTGTAGAAATGAAAGTTTATAATGCGCTTTAACTTGAGTGTCGAAAACATCTTGTGCCGAAAGATAGTTTAAAATGTTTGAATCGAGACACTGACCGGCGGTAGCGAGTGATTCTTCAAGTTCAGTAGCGATATGACTGGGTAAACAGCCCGAATAAAGGTCATGCCGAGAAGCGAGTTCATACTCGTATAGGATATTAAAAGTTTCGCGCGACGCTTCTTTAGCCAAGGTATACAGAGAAGGTATATTCGATAAAGACATGACTATTATTATGGCGGGGAGAATTTGATAGTTTTTAGATCTGAATACAGTAACTTATGGCTAGTAGCGAACTTGATTATCCAGCAGATATACTTTTCGTAACGGGGGGGAAAGAATCATATTATATTAATAAATCCACGGTACTATAGTCATCAACCGAATACACCCTCAAGTAACATTGGCTCGCTCGTTAACGTATCTGCCTTTAAACTCGTTGTTCTATGAAGTACGAGTTCGAATCCCCTTATCGAGAGTCCTTAACAAGCGAACCAAGGTTACTTTTGTAAAGGATATATTTTTATCTCTTATAATAAACAGTTACTTTTATAAAGCGAAAACAAGGTTGGTTGACGTCAAAGATAATTCGAAATATATTTTTCTCTCTTATAACAGTTGCTTTTATAAAACAAAGACAAGGTTGGTTGATGTCAAATATAATTTGAAATATACGTATGACGTCAAGGTTAGCCATGATAAAAATTTATTTTGCTCCTTTATAACGAACAGTTGTTGGTTATAGACTTCGTTCCATAAAATACTATCAAACTAGCTAGGACCCGAGGATTCGTTGTACCTGAAGGTGAATAATATAGCGCCTATACCGTGATAAAAATATATTTTGCTTCGTTATAACTAACAGCTGTTTTTATAAAACGAAAACAAGGTTGGTTGGCGTCAAAGATAATTTGAAATATACGTATGACGTCAAGGTTATAGACTTCGTTCTACAAAAATCTATGAACCTCGGTTCAGCATACCTTAAAGGACGAGAATCATTCGGACCGAAAAATACTTTACTAAAAACTTGCTATAACAAATTTCTATAAAAAGGTGAGTACTTTATACTTTTCAAATGGACTAGAAAATTTAGTAAGAGGGAAATAGTTATATTATACAGCGAATCAAAGTAAGAGACACGCTCTTGTGACCGAAATGGAAGAAGAAAATATAATAGAATCTCCGAGAAAAAAACAAAAAATAGAAGACGTTAAAGTAACGTCTTTACAAGATATCGCTATAAAAAATTTGATGCGTGTTTTTAAATATAAGTTTCATAATGAAAGATATTTTAATTTTAACGATGTAAAAAATTTTATACCGAAAACTTTTTGGGGGCAAATAGAATCAGTCTTTTTTAAAGCCGCCGAAGTAGAGAAACATCGACCACCTGGAACTTTCGAAGATTTGGATATAAGTATATCAAAATCGTCTATGGAGAGAGAAATAGTGTTCGACGAATTCAGTCCCTTAACATTCGAAGAATTTGAAGTAGTGCATCGCAATCGGATAGAAACGCCACCATTTATCTTAACAAATGAACAAAATCATTTACATTACCAATATTTTGTAAAAATTTGCTATTGTGGTTGCCCGCAAAATTATAGACGAATATGTCCCGCTTGCTATTTTCATCATAGTTTAAACGATTGTTTAAACGCTAAATATGAACAGTTAACTGATCACTATCAGGTTAATAGTAAAGACGCGCTACGCTATTATATCTGGAACTATAACAAAAGTTGGTGTTCCAACTGCATTTTACAACCATTATTCTCATTAAAAGATGCTGACGATTGCGAACAAACTACTGATTGGCATAGTCCGTCAAATAATTATCCTTTCGAACACGGTTTTATGGGGGAAGACATTAACCGTAACACTGTTCTAAGACCTACAATAGAAGACGCGTTCTAACAGTTAATTACGTACAGGCGCCGCTCCAACTGAATTTTACCATAAATTCTAAATTTCCCTAAGTTTTTTGTCAATTATTTATTTGCCTTAGTTTTCCCAGTTTCCCAGGTTTGTACGAACCCTGAATTCAACCTCGTTCAGATAGGCAGTTCAGCGTTATTATTGAAGCTACAGAAATAATGTCCTAATAACTTAATTGATCGGTTAAGAAAATTAAGATTAATAATAAAAAAGTTTAATGGTAACATTTACTTTCTGTTTTTCTTTACAATTAACAAGAGATATTTCATTAAGAGTTTGTTTTTTAAAATGAAGAGCTATTGTTGTTATTTATTTGTCTTTGATATTTCTTTTTTCGTTCCTTTTATTTTTTAATAAAATGAGGGGGCAGGGACTGAAGAAACGATTTCATCTGTTTCTGAGGTTTATTTCAAGTAAAGTACTCTTTTCCCTAGATGCACACACGCGCTGCTGTTTTTCAATTAATCGCAATTTTTGACAATTACTTCTTAACTTCTTCAACGTTATTCGCGGGAAAATATTAACCCTTTTGAAACACTCAACCTCAAACTATACTCCTAAGCTAACCTCAAATCCCAAACCGTAACTCGAACTCAAACCCCACCCGTAACCCAAACCCTAACCGTATCCAACCTTAAACCCTATACCTTACCCGAACTCAACCCTAAGAGATGTTTCATTAAGAGTTTGTTTTTTTAAATGAAGAGCTATTGTTGTTATTTATTTGTCTTTGATATTTCTTTTTTCGTTCCTTTTATTTTTTAATAAAACGAGTGGGCAGGGACCGAAGAAACGATTTCATCTGTTTCTTTGGTTTATTTCAAGTAACGTACTCTAGTCCCTAGATTCACAGACGCGCTGCTGTTTTTCAATTAATCGCAATTTTTGACAATTACTTCTTAACTTCTTCAACGTAATTCGCGGGATAATGGTCCATGCGGTCGTCTGTACGCTCTTTGCACCAAACTTGCTCGTATGTATATATTAGCGTTTTTCTAAAAAAAGGTTTTATTCACTTTTTATAAATTATGGCATGCAGATTAAAATTTATTCATCCGTATCAAATGGTTTGCTCCGGACCAACTATGTCGGGAAAATCGACATTTGTATTTAGATTGTTGGAAAATAGTCGATTAATGATTGAGCCACCTCCAGATCGTATAGTTTATTGTTATTCTATGTATAAACCAAAATTTGACGAATTAAAATGAAAAATTGGAAATATTGATATTATAAAAGGTTTACCGCCTAATGACGAAGATTTCTTCGATAGGACTAAAAATAATCTGTTGATTTTCGACGATCTATCATCCGAGTGTAATAGTAGTAGTCAAATTTCTGATTGGTTTGTCAAGGGGTCTCATCATCTCAATACCTCGTTGATTTTAATTACTCAGAACCTCTTCGCTAAGGGGAAAGAGGCCAGGACAATAAGTCTTAATTGTTCTTATATAATTATCTATAAGTCTCCAAGAGATTCGTCCGCTGTTGAATACCTAGGACGGCAAACGTTTCCCAAAAAGAAACATTTTTTAGCTAAAGCCTATGAAATGGCTACGGAGAAACCGCATAGTTATATATTAATTGATTGTAAACAGGACCAAGATGATAAACTACGTTTAAGGAGCAATGTCCTTCCTTCTGATGGTCCTATGAGAGTTTTTGTCGAGGATTAAATTAACGCGAACTTGCCAAAATAAATTATTTACCATAACGATGGTACCCCGATCACTTCGTCCACACTATCCCTTCTTACACGTTTTAAAACATAGTAAACAAAGAAAAAAATTCTTAAAAATAGTAGCAATGCTCAGATAAAAGCTATTTGCAATATTTGTCATAATATTACAACTGGAAGCTTGCCAATCACCAAGGCACAAAAGGCAAAACTTAAGAGTCATAGAAGGGTTATAAGAAGATTAGCTCTGAAATCTTTGTCATTAAAAAAGAAACGTCGTTTGATGACGAATCAAACAGGAGGATTCTGGCTTTTACTTCTAGGAACATTGGTACCTAGTGTAATTTCGGCGATTGACGCTGCACAATGAAAAAAATGATACTAGTTCCGGCTTCGACAGTTGTGTCGGCCGTAGACAGAGAATTATCTGATTTAGACAAAGAAATGAGTGAAATTCTTGAAAAACCAGGAACATCCGAAACAAAATTAAGAGAATATTTGACAACGTTACAAAAGTTTCTAAACGTTAAGAAATTAGTTGAACCACCGACCGTAAAATTAAGTCAACCCTCTATTGTACAACCATTGTCAGTTCCAATGTTCCACACATCGACACCAAATCTAATACCTACAATGCCTCCAAATATAATAATAATAATAATCTAAGCTTGGTCTATGAAGGGATTTCCACACTAAGCCTGTGGCTTATTTACAGGTGGGTCCCTTTATAATGCATAGAGGGGTGGTGGCTAGCCCCTATGCTACAGCTAACCTACATCGCCCTATACTATTACCGTTAACCTCTGCAAGTTTCGATGGAAAGGAGAAACCGGGTTAGACCGTGGAGGAAAACTCCTTTTAACAAGTGGGGAGAGAACTTGCAAACTCTACGCAGAAGGATTTGTTCCCAGATTTTCACCCGGTGCCACAGTCCGGGATCGAACCCGGGATCCTCTTGCTGCGAGGCGAAAGCGCTAACCGCTATGCCACCCCACCCATCAACACCTACAAATGTGATGTCACCAGCAGCAACAGCTCCGGCATTTACATTTACTGCTCCAATACCTACTGTATTACCAAATCCTGAAAGGCTTAAAAAGAATAGGAAAAACAGTATGGCCCAAGTAATTCACGAATATCAAGGACTGAAAAAATTGTACTCGCCGCTTGAACTAAGACGGAAACCTAAAAAAAATTCCAAACCAAAAGAAGAAGATTCAAACATAACTGTAAGACGACAAAACAAAAAACGAAAGACGGAAAATAAATGGATCGATTTATACGAATAAAGTTTATTGATTACAATACATGTCTTTATGATTTAATAAATGATTACACATAAACAAAAGTACCATTGCTTCGTTATACATTAAATCATGAGGATTATATAAGTCGTGAATAATCATATCTAGGGTATAGCCTTTACACATGTTAAATAAATAGAAAATACAATGTAGTCCACACGTTTCGGACAAAGGATATTGTATAGGTACGTGGTTAAAATACCATTTACTAGCGTAAAGGTTAAGGTCTACAAGATTGTAGTAAAAAAGGATCATTTCCGTAAGAATCAAAAAAAGGTACCTATTCCATTATCTACGTAGATTGCTAACCAGCCTCGGCTTGATTTTGGTTCCGTATTCAAACAAAAACAATATTTTTTCTGTCTGGGTGGTAATGGGTTTTGGTCAAAGGCAAAACACCGAGAAAAAATGGTTTTGTGACGGATTCACACTTTAAAAATTCGTTTATTTCTACGGTGTTCATTCTCCGGAGGGATTGTAAATCACGGTACGATCTTTTGAAATTATTATTTCCGATTCAAATTCCGCATAAACAACAGCCGTTACATTATGAATCAACGGAGACTTAAATTTCATTGATATTCTCAAGTTTCCTTGTTTATTCTGTGATAGATGGTCAGCACTAGCTTGTTCTTCCGGGGTTAAATCAAATCCGTAGAGAACGTTACCTTCTTTATATTCTTCGTAAGAAACACAGTTTCCTTTATTTCTTTTAAACAAGTCCAAAGCCGTATAATTTGAAAGATACTCTCGGGAATACTCGTTAACGTTATAGTTTGGCGTAAACGGAGGGTTGGGAAATGTTTGGTTCCCTATTGTTAAGGCTAAGTAGTTTAAATTGAAATGAGCAAATTCGAAACCATTTAAACTCAGATCACCGTTAAAGGCTGCAGTTCTAACTAAACCAATAATTACCCGGGCTGGCATTTTATTCATAAATACATTTTCGCGTGTAATATCCGTTAAACCACTGCTAATAGAAAAGTATTTTAACACGGTCCGGTTAATAGGGTAAATAACGTTATGTTTTTCATGAACCATAGCGTGAGCTAACATTATTTCCGCATTTACCTTAACCTTTTTAATTAGTAAAGTTACGTCTAATATTTTAAATTTAAATTTTTGATTTGCTATTGTTGAGATAATAGCAAATTCGTTTACTGACTTTATGAATCGAAACCTAACATCTACGTTATTTAAAAGAAACTTGTCCATTCGACACACATCAAGATGTAAATCACCGATCATATCAACGGGGTTTGAGAGGGCTACGCGATTTTTCCTTTTCAACATACCATTGTTATCATTGTTATTCGCAGCTAAAAACATTTTTGCGGCATCTACTGGATTATCTTTGTAGTACATTTTTGCAGACAGATAGGGATTTTTTGCACTGTCACCGTAATTTAGATGCGTTTCAAAGAATGCCAAATACGGATAAGCGTTTGTCGAAGTATTAACTTGAGTATCTCCGAAAAACACATCTACTTGATTAAACAGAGCGGCGTGTAACAAATTTACAGGACCCACGTCCGTTTCTAGAGCAGTTAAAGCAGAACCATCATCTTTGAGTAATTTTACTCTAACTTGTAGCAATTTTTTAGCCAAGTCCGTATAGAGATTATTAGATCCTGGAACAAAGAACTCAATAGGGCCTTGATCCGAAATTGATGCCAAAGGTTTGTAAATTACGTAGTCACTATTTTCTACATTGTAATTCGCCGGTGGTACCGCGAATAAATCCAGTTCTGACATCATACCCTCAACCATGTTTATTGTTTTTTTTAGTCCAAAAAGTCAGTCTTGGTTCGTTTTTTCTTTATGCTTCGATTTCTAGTCTTCAGCTTTCTACGGCGACCCGAACCAGTTTGCGGTTGTGACAAGTGTTGACTCGCTTTTTGTAATAAATTTGCTCCAGCTTCACTCAAATTAGATTTCATAGACTCTTTTAGGTTTCTACCCGCAATGTAATCACCAGCTATTTTGGACCCAGTTCTTAGGGCTTCTCTTCCTAATGCTTTTCCAACGGGCTTAAAAACTGGTGTAATAAATCTTATTAAGCTTTTAAAAATGCTTCAAAGACCATTTCCGGTTTGGTTCAAGTAGTAATTTAGGTATATGTTACTTCGTGTCATGTTTGAGTATGAAATAAAGTTTTATGACTGATTTGTTTAACTTAAACATAATATTCTCTCCATAATCAGTTCTCATGTCTATTTCTATCATTTCAAATGACGGACAACTTAAGGGGTAATAGTCAATGTTTTGAAACCGATGGACGGCTAACGTTGTTGATTTATCATTGACTATAGGTACAACCCTTAGTAACGGAGCATAGACATCACCAACTACTTGAGGCAGTATTAAATTTGTATAAATATATAAACTTGCAGTTCCCTTGTCAATATCCGCTATACTCTTACTAGTTGAATTTCTAAGAGGAGAGTCCATTTGATCCTCGTGAAACCCTAACAATCTTCCAAGACCCGACTTTTCTTTCGTGAACAGTAGATAATAATCATTTACACATTTGATATTTACTTTTCCGTCAGGATTCAGGTTTATTGTAATCTTAGATCTATGTTCCATAGGAATTTCATTGGTCATAGCTTCGATGACGTTTTCAATCTTGTATATTGCCCCGGTTGAATTTGTAATATCAGCTCTCGAGCATTTTTATGACCTTTTCTCTTCCTGATATAGAAAAAATTATTGGAATTATCTAGGACGAGAGGGTCCTCTTTCTTTCTTTTAACGAGTTCTTCGAGAAACGTAAATCTTTCTTTTATCCATTCCATGGAACTCAGACCTAGGATTTTACCCATCTCCTCAGGTATTTGAATTTCATACCCATTTTTAGCCCTCAGGGCGCAAAAAGCTTTTTCATTATCGTCACTATATGTTACAAACATGTATACCGAAGATCGTATTTCCGGTGGTATGGCATTGTTCATAGTGATTAATAAATTTTTGTACGCGTCGTAACCATCTCCGCGTAAAGTTCCGCCGGTAAATTGCACCTTTGATTGATCCCAAATATTATCCGTATAATCGTAGACTCCAGCCCTAAAATATAGATAGTCTGCAGACACATTATCCCAAGCTTTAGGTAAAAATGCTTCGGCTAAACCCACATGCCAGTTTCCATTCAAATTCAATAGAGCTGGTAATTGAACTTTAAAATGAGATTGCGTGTTTCCCGGAAACACGTTCATAGAAGCCGTACTCACGAGAGTTACGTAAAATGAATCGTTCGACATGACTCGTTAACTTTAAATGTTTTTTATTTTTCAATTACTATTCTTTATATTTTACAAGATAACTTTTTGAAGTTCGTATTCGTAAAAGGCTCTCCTTATTTCTTCATCATCAAAGTCCTTTACAATATAACAAACGGGGTTTCTGTACAGAATTTTTGAAATGATAAATATTTCCTTGGTCCAGTACCCTTTGTAACCCTTTTCGAACAAAGGTTTGCTTTTTGATAGCCTAACAAGATCACCGACCTTTAACATTGGTGGTTTTGCCCTAGATTGTTTACCATTCAGACGTTTCCACACTAAATGCTCATTTTGTAAATTGACATTAACGGGAGCGAAACCAGTACTTGAATGTATAGTTGAATTGTAGGCTTTCATTATTTTTGGTAAGGCATCAATGTAATTTAGTTTCTTCGTTCTAGTTAATAACTTGAAGATTTTATCCTTTAAAGTTCTATTAAACCTTTCAATTACTCCGCATTTAATCACACCTACACTAGTATAAAGACCTATCCCATCTTTTCTTAAATAATCTTTAAACAATTTTGATAAAAATTCACTACCTTGATCAACATTAATTCGTAACGGCTTTCTTTCTTTAATAACTCTCCGCAAAGCTTTCAAAACCTCTTTACTAGTTTTATTTTTCAAAGGAAGACTCCAAGCATACTTTGAGAGGATATCAATAATAGTTAGAATATATTGAAACCCTTTATTATATTTTTTAAGATTTCGTAGATCGATCAAGTCGCACTGAAATACTTCATTGGCTGTTGTAACGTAAGTACGATTTCTTGGAAAGTATATCCTCCTTGATTTGTGAATGGTATATGTTGGCTGAGACTGAAGCCAAGCCTTAATTTTTTTCTTCGAAACATTTTTCACTCCTTGTTTCAATTTCTTTACGCTACCGTAACTGAGAGGACTTTCACTGTTATAATACACTCGGCTTAACTTATTTTCCATAATTACACTTTCTCAATGAGAGATTTTCTATTTAACCCTTGTCAATGTACGTTTAAAGCTATCCAATCATCCTCGTCTCTTATCAATGACGTCACAGATACAGTTGTAGAAGATTTAACCCTTGTCAATGTACGTTTAAAGCTATCCATTCTCGTCTCTTATCAATGACGTCACAGATACAGTTGTAGAAGATAGGAGTTTCCCAATAGACGGCGCACGGTGTTTTCCCGCCAATGACGTCACAGATACAGTTGTAGAAGAGACAGGACTGCCAGATTCCCGCGCAATGTTTTCCCGCCAGGGGGCGCGCGCGAGTTTTCCCGCGATTGCGCGCGCTGCCGCCAGGTGGCGCTGTTTCCCAAGTGGGCGTGGCATAATGACGTCATAGGTCATTGACACAATGACCTTGACATTCTACACCTACACTCTACACCTACATTCTACACCTACGGAGGTACGAAGTGTGGGTCTATACTACTAATACATAGGTTGAGAGATCCAATTCATGGCATAAGGCTGTGGAGCAAAGGCTCCATTATTTAGGGAATCCCTAGCCCTATTCGACTGCTTAGGAGGAGATTTTTTCTTCTCAGTAGGCTTATCTTCCTTGTGCAGGTTTCTTTCTACTGTTTTTAAAGCTGTCCTTAACTGCTCAAGAGTTGTAAATGGCATAAAAAGGAGAGGAGCTTCCAACTCTTTTTTAATGTTACTTTTTATAATGTTAACTAATTCCTTTTCCGTTAAAGGGAGATTCATTCCCAGATTTAATTTTGTTACTTCGCCAATAAATTCTTCAACAGATTCTTTATTTTTCTGTCTCCTCCGGGAAATTTCTAATCTAAGTTTTGAATCTGCTTCCGAGTCCCTAAATTGAGCTTTAAAATGTTTCTTAAAACTATTCCATGTTAGCTTAGGATTGTTCGGGTTAGTTTGGCGTACCAATTCATATCTCAGGGTTAGATTTCTAAACCAGTAAAGGGTATGCCCTCTAAGCAGATAGACTCTCTTTATCTGTAAGTTTATGGAACTTTGAGAACTCCTCATAAGAAATGAGAAACTCTGCGGCACTTTCATTTGGTGAGCCCGAAAAATCTAACCTTTCAGGAGGAATAACAGGGGTTCTAACAGCTGAAGGAGCTGGAGAAATAGCTTTTACTAAATTTGCATTAGCTTGTACTAGTTGAGGTAGGGCATTTGCTATTACCGTGGAACTATTCACCATGGCCTGAAATAGGGGGAGTAAATGATTTCCTACATCCTCAGCAGATGTATTTGGACCAAATTGGAAATTACTAGGAGGAATTGGAGGGATATCCCTTGTAGTTCCAGTTGAGGATCAGTCCGTGTAGGCTTAGAAGGGGAAGTATTCTCCTCCACATTAGGATTACGTCGCGATCCAGTCTTAGACTAAAAAGTACTGAAAAAGCGAACTTTTGGCCTAACACTAGGTACTTCTGTATCGGAACCTGATGGATTATTCCCAGCAGAGGAAGGGATAGTTAAAGGGGTAGAAGACCCCGCAGGAGGAGGAATGCCTCTCATCGGAAAGAGTTGATAGGGAGTTTCTCCCGAGGCTAAAGGGTTTAAGTAGGAAACAATAGTCTTCTCTTCCTTTTTCTTTCTTGTTAAGTCCTCCATGTAAAGCAAGTTGTTGAAAGAAGCTGCAAGATCTTCCTCCCGTTCTGCCGGTAGTAAGGAATCAAACTCCTCCTCTTCCGAATCTTCTTCATTATTGAAAGACGGTTGATCGCCGTCGTCTTCTTCCTTCTGGGTCGATCTCCATTTTTGGTAATCCATAGGGTTTTGACCGTGGGCCATTATTAAAGGGTTTATTAATTATTACAACAATAGATCTCATGTTAAACAATCAATAACAATACTAATTTTAGTTACAGTCAATGATTAAGTTGGATTAAGTGAATGATAATTAAATTGGGTAAAACTGCGTTATTAATCAACGAGAGAGCCGAGGCTTAATAACCCACGTGGGGGGCGTTGAAATCTCACCGGTAACAACAACAATGTTTAGGGACAAAACCGAGGCTTAAAGCCTAATATGTTTCGAGTCTTTCGAGCCCCACGTTGGGCGCCATTTATGTAATCCTCAATAGAATATTTAAACGAAAGGGAATATCTTCCCGAGGGCCATAAAATAAAATAAGGACAACTGACAGTTTAATCCAAATTCAAGAACAATTTTATTTCAGTTAACTGATATAGGGATATACCCGTAACCGAACTGGTATAAAAAAGTCGATCCGTCTTAGGAGAAATCATAAACAGAACTGATTAGCAAAACAAAAAAATCCTAGATCACATGTGAGGAAGGGGGAGTGGCTTGTAACATAGAGGCTAGATATGCCCTGCCAGAACCCAAGGGGGTCTCGATCGCAAATCCAAATTTTAATAAATTCGAGGCGCATTTTCTGCTACGCTCTTGTGACGTCACGAGATGTTCGTTTTAGGCGCCAGTAAAGAAATTCTCTATTACAGGTCTGTTCTTTTAATGATTTTAATGGTTAAAAAACGTTACTTTGACAGTTTTTTTAATTGAAACATCTATAAATAATATCAACAACATGTGAAAGACAAAATATCTTTATTATTTAAAGCTTTGATAACAATGAAACAAAAAATCAGGTACTAAGTATTTAAACAGCGCGTAGGTTTTTCAGTGGTACACATGAAAATATGAGTTTTTTTAATAAATTTACTTAAATATATTTTAAACACATTTCAGTTTGTCAAGAGATATTTGTATTGTCAAGACTAGAACTAATGAGATCCCTAAGTAATAAACTTTTTAGTTTTTTTTAGCTCTTTTTCTATGTAAGTCATCTTCCACAGATAATTCATTCAAAAATTTAATTCTAATTAGGGTACGCATTTTTACGAATCCTCTATCTATGGCTCTTGGGAAATTTGAATAAATATCACATATTTTATCTGTACAGTTGATACAATTCCTTTCTCATTTGATATGGATGGCTTCTCTTTATCTCCCTTATCGTGGAAATTAGTAAAAACAGTCTCAAAGGCTTTAACATAATTTAGAAACTCTGTAGAGGGGACAACAAAGTCACCAAAAGATAATTGGGAAGCCCAAGATGGTACCGCATATGAGTGATCAGACACTGAAGTTTTACATCTTAAATTTAAATCGGGATACACTTTATGAGACTTCTTCGCTATCCATCCCGCTAAAACTTCTATTCCCCCTTCTTCGTGTACACTAAAATCACGTAAATCTGCTTGAACTAGAGTATTATCACAGTTTTCTTTCATAGGATTCTTTTGATTTTGACCATTAGGTCTAGGAGTACTTGACCTTATACAGGGTTGCCACAGTACCTGGAAATCCTGGAAAATCTGGAAAAGTCAGGGAATTTGAAAATGAGCCGAAAAGTACAGGGAAAAGTCAGGGAATTTGAAAATGAGCCGAAAAGTACAGGGAAAAGTCAGGGAATTTGATTTCAGTGGGTAAAACTTCTGGGAATAAGTCTTTATTGAAAGAGTAATGAAAGTTTCTCCTCATGCTATCTCAACACAGAAAACTCTAGATTAATCCTTAAAAATGTCTAGAATTGTTTTTGTAAAGTAAGTGCACTCTTAGACTGTTATTTATAGTTAAAATGTTTTATATTTGTTTTGGTGCAACAAATACATGGGAAAACTTAATGTAGAGAGTTTATTTAATTATAAGCACTTTAAACGTGCTGTAAACATTCACACTTTCGGCCATTTCCTTCTCAATTTACTGTCTTTCGGGAACGTGAAATATGAGACAGAGTTACTTGAACACTTTGAGGTGTTTCTGTACTTATTTAAGCACCTTAAAACTGCACATTTCATTCCTCCAGGCATAATAAATTACCTAAATAAACAATCCATCATAAACCCTCGCTTTTATTTCTAATAAACCATAACCCGAGGCTTAGTTTCAATAATCAAACTGTCAACCCCAAATCCCCAATAACTGAAAAACACCACCAAAACTAATAAAATAGTCCAGCTAACGTTATAATACACTATTAAACGAACAATATTAATTAAAAATAGTAAAAATTTACCAACCTTTTATCTTTTAATCTCTATTTCTTAGAGAAGTAAACACGGCCGCCGCGACGACAGCATCAGTCCAAAACGGAAAAGTTCATCTCGTGACGTCACGAGAGAAAAGCGAGTGCGCGGTTTTATTAGCCCGAAAAACACAATCGAAAAAACAGCCGATCGAGGCAACCTGTTATATCGCTTTTCTTTACGAACCTTGGCCAGAACCAAGGAGTGGAAGCTCCAAGAATTCTGGCAGCCATGTTACAACATTTCCTAAAACTAAAGATAAACTTGATAATTTCATGAAAGTCTTTGGTTTGTACTTTGTAGTCAGTTAATTACTAACATTACTATTAAAATTGAATGATACAAAGTTTTATTTTCAGTTGGTTAGCTCAACCGATATAATTGGAAGGAGGCACTGGTAACACCAATATTTAAAAAAGGGCATCAAGGAGATCCTTCCAATTATCGACCAATTTCTCTACTGAACAGCTTAAGCATGCTTTTTGATATGATTATGAGTGCTAAACTATATTCATGGTTTAAAGTAAATCTTCCGGAAAGCCAACACGGTTTTGTAAAAGGAAGATCCGTTGAGACAAATCTTATAAGCACACTGCAATACATTGCACCCATTGCGGAAAATAGAGGACAGGTTGACATTATATATGTCGACCTATCTAAAGCGTTCGATCGGGTATCCCACAAGATACTTATCCAAAAACTACAACACTATGGATTATCGGGTAAACTGCTTGAGTGGACTAAAAACTACTTAAGTAACCGTAAAAATACCCTCAAAATTAATGGGGAAAAAACAAATGTCACGTACAATGTAACTTGTGGCGTTCCACAAGGGTCATCCCTTGGCCCGCTATTATTTAATATTTATACAGCTGACGCACCCTCGTTTATTAACCACTCTAAAATCCTCCAATTTGCCGATGATACTAAACTTGGGAACTCTGTATCGACGGACTCAGACTGCGAAAAACTTGAAGCCGATCTCATTAATCTTAACAACTGGTGCACCCAAAACAATATTCCCATAAATAATGATAAAACCTTTATAATGTCATTTACTAGAAAAAAATCTAAAATTGCATATAATTATAAACTAAATGGAGAAACCCTTATCAGAGTCCAAACCATAAGAGACTTAGGAGTCATATTTGATGAAAAACTAAATTTTATCGCACATGTTAAACATACCTTAGCTGATTGTTATCAAAAGCTAGGCCTAAGTCTCAAAATTGCAAAAGATATAAATTCACCAACTTGCTTTGTAAAACTTTATCTAACTCTGGTCAAACCAAAATTAATATTTGGAGGCCTGGTTTATAGCGGCTGCAGTGAATATCAACTATCCAAACTAGAACGGGTACAGAATAAATTCCTGAATTACTACAAATACTACTTTTTGCCGAAAGATACACATAAGACAACCCAAAGTAAATCAAAACTAGATACCATCAGTAAAACCCTAATTAAATTAGACATCATATTCCTGCAAAAGCTAAATGGAAATTTTATAGACTGCTCCATGTTGTTAGAACAAATCAAGTTCCATGCTCCCAACCTGAAAACTCGCCTCAGAAGCGACAGATTATTGAAACCCAACATAACTTCACTAGAGCCAATGAGCAGAATGATGAAAAACTATAATATTTATGGATCTCATATAGACATTTTTGACAAAGCAAAACCCTCCCTGAAAGATATTTGTATATAACCCTAAAACTCTAATTTTTATCTTAGGACTTCTGTTTTTACCTCGCGACATTTATTTTTATGTATTTTCATATTCCGACTTATATTTTTAACTTATTTTTATCGTATGTTTATATTTTTATCTTATGTTTATATTTTATCCTATGACATATTCTTACATTATTTCTAAATAATTATTCTAAAATATACCCCCCCTAACTTATTACCCCATCCCCGTGTAAATACTTGTAGGTCATATACATGTACCGTTTATTTGCACGTAATAAACACTATTATTATTATTATTATTATTTATGATACAAAAGTGTATTTTCTGTGATTTAAAGTTGATCTCAATACATGTTTTTCTAATTTTTTGTGACAAAAAATACCTGTTTTTAGTGACCAAAATATTAGTTCTACTAACTACTAACATTACTATTTAAATTGAATGATACAAAGTTGTATTTTCATTTGATGAGCTCAACCGATATTATTATAATTTACAAAAGTGTATTTACTGTGATTTAAAGTTGATCTCAATTCCAAAGTTTTTCTAATTTTGTAAAAAAAATAACTGATTTTTTGTGACAAAGTAAGATTTTTTTATTACTTACGTAATCAATTGGGCAATTAAATTACCAAGTAATATTTTGTGTTATAAGAATTTATTTCGTACAAACAGACAGCTGATACATGTTGATCTTCACAAAATCAGTTTCACGATGAGCACACTTTCGAGTCCTTGGCATGCTTAGGATCTTAGAAGGCTTGGTTGATTCAATTAGCGGTTATATTTTGGATTATTTTAATGAACTATTAGTTTTAAATATGTCCTCAGTGGTAGAAAAATTTAGGAAAAATATCGGTCAAGGGAAAATTGACTATAGGTAACTTAAGGTAAGTGATGCTTCGTTAGCCGCTACAAATTTTGAATCTGTATCAGTTTTTCAGACTCAGACACAAAGTTTCTTTCACAGATATTTAATCGTTTTGAGAATGATTAGGGTTTTTTTTAAAGAATTAGGTATGAAAATGTTTTCTTATAGTTTTACAACCAAAATGTTTTCTAATAGTGTTATTTAGTAAATAAGGTGGCGCTTTCGGCAATTTTAAAAAAAATACTCGATACCAAAAAGTTACGAGTATTTAAGTCTTCGATACCGATTCCGATACTAGGTAGAATGTTTAATACTCGATACCGGTACCGATACTGAAAATCCTTGATACTCCCAGCTCTATTTGGTCGTTGATGGTAATTTGGAGTCTACAAGGAAACTCCGATACTTGACAACAACTCCAGCACTAGACTGCAGCTCCGGTTCTTGGTAGCCCCACACGGACACCAGTCTGTACTTACTGGCTTCCAAACACCACCATCACCTGGTATTTTGTCCATCCCACAGGGACACCATTCTGTACTTACTGGCTTCTAAACACCACCATCATCTGGAATTTCGTCCATCCCACATGAACACCAGACTGTACGTACTGGTTTCTAAACACCACCATCTTCTGGTCTTTTGTCTATCCTAGTGCTTTAAACCAAAAACAGTTATCTGATTTGTGATCCGAACAGATCACATATTTTTGCTTGACTTCTGCTAACAGTTAAACAATTGAAAGCAATTTTCACTTCAGATCAGATGCATCTTTCAGATACACATTCGGATCACAGCATCTGAGGAGAAAACGATGTTGTATACATTAGAAACAGATATCTGTGGCATCGGACGTAGTTTCGAATTAATAATCTTTCAACAATTTAAGTGCTTGGAATGTATTCAAAACGCATACTTAAAAAAACAACCAGACAAATTGTATATTTGTTGTGGGTTGGATGTCGAAGGAAACATTTACTTGGTACAAGTAGATACGTGAGACGGCAATTTGCCGTCCGTAAATTACCGTTAATTAACCAAATTTCCGAAAATTTATAATGGTAAGAATTATGAAACATTTTCGAAATTTTTGAAAGTTCACTAGCCTTCCAGAGACTAAAACAATGTCCCTTTTTACATCGGAGTCCTGTTTTCCTCGTTGCGACTGTTCTAGCTTCAAATAGTGGTTCACACACACTCATATTGTTAGGCACTTCAGAAGTGTTTACTTGAAAGCAGAGGCAATTATTCATACGCACATATTGCTCTTTTATTTGGATAAAGGGCTCATATCGCAATAAAAGTTAATTTTACATTTAAATGATCAACCATTTCTTTATTTACTTCTATAAGGGCTCGCTTGGCTCCAATCCACACTAGAAATCGTCAATATCACATTATAAAGGCCACTTCTGCCGTCTTGGAAGCAAAATCGTGTAAAGCAGCATTTTGATGACGTTGCTGACGGAGCCGGTCAAAAATACATCGTTGCTTTTTACCTCCCTCGCAATGACCAGCCTCTTCTTTCATACCCACCCCCCCGTCTCGCGGAAGGGTGTCATGGACTTTGACAACCAAAAAGTACCCTATTTCTGCTTCTAAAATTACATGAATCTCTGTATCTCTGTCTTGAATAACTAATTGAAGGTTTTCATGTGTACTGGTATGGCTGAATATATAATCAGTGTATAAAGTTAAACACGGATGTCTGTAAAATTATAAAGATATCTGAACAGATAGAGCTAGGTCGGATGAAAATCATCACCTTATCGGATCAGATTTAATAACTGAAAGTAAATACGACGTTCAATGAACTGCTGACGATGTTACGGGAAAGATATCGCAATCAGATGTCATAAAATAAGAAATAGTTCATAATTTGTCATAAAAGAAGAAAAAGTTCATAATTTGAAGCACTAGTCCATTCCACATAGACACAAGTCTGTACATACTGGCTTCTAAACACCACCATCATCTAGTCCTTTGTCCATCCGACAAGGACACTAGTCTGTACATACTGGATTCTATCTCCATCATTATCATTAAGTTTAAGACATACGCGGCGATCGACTAGGGTTACGAGAAAGTGGAGACAATGAATAGAAAGTTAAGCCTTGGCGAAAATCCTAGTAATCTAAAAGGTGAGTAAATTTAGTATCCTATTTATTTTGTTCCCGTAAGATTCAATTCTGAAAATCCAAAAACTAAATCGAGTGCGGGCCCCGGGGAAAATGACCGAATTGCCCCATCCTCTCGACGACCCGGCATTCCCATACCATCTTTGTTTACCAATTCCACCCATAGATTTAAAGGCCGACTTCCAGAGAAAAGGGTTCTGGCGAACTAAAAACCAAGCATTGAGACCTACAATGAAGCGACCGTGCCAAATTTCGAAGCCCCGCTTTGGTAAAAGTTGCAGCGGGTTTTAGCTAACTGAAAGCCGTGCAATGTGGTTCTAGCGAACTGAAGATACACAACAGAAATCCTTTTAAATTTACTTCCTCTCGAATTTTTGCTTTCCTCTGAAGGAATTTCTCTACTGTGTATCTTCAGTTCGCTAGATCCACATTGCACGGCTTTCAGTTAGCCAGAACCCTTCCATCTTTTGACCCAGCGGGGGTTCGAAAATCGGCACGGTCGCTTCATTGTTAGTCTCGATGCTCGGTTTTCAGTTCGCTAGAACCTTTTTCGATGGAAGTTCGCCTTTAAGAGAGGATGAGGAGAAACTTTCACCATTCTTTCAATAAAGACTTATCCCCAGAAATTTTACCCACCTAAATAAAATTCCCTGACTTTGCTGAAATTTTTCAAATTCCCTGACTTTTCCCTGACCTCTTCGGCCCGTTTTCATATTCCCTGGCTTTTCCAGGTTTTCCCTGACCCGTGGCAACCCTGTTTAAATATGAATTGAACATAAAAAACATAATTTTAAAATAATATTAAAGGAAATGTCAGGGATTATTGTGTAATTCCAGGAGTAAGATAAGGGACTAGAAGTTTCGAGCTAACCTAATTCCTCACTTGGCGAAAGCGAATATACTTGATAAAACACCAACAGTTGGCCCTCTGGTATCAGTTTCTGAATTTTCCCTCACTCCAATGATAGTCTCGAATCTCTCGATGCTCGGTCTTTAGTCTGAAGGTCTCTCGCTCGCCCGTCGCCAAAATATTTCTTCCGAGAATTTGGCGCAAAAACTTACAATGGACTGACTGACAGCTATTATAGCCGTGAATCTCGCGTGCTAGAGTAACAGGAGGATGAGCTAGAAGACGGTACTGTTAGCTTAGCCAGTTAGTAACTAGGCTTCAAGAAACTAAGTGAGATGAACAGCGGTAGTGGCACCTATGTTATATTGCCATATATAGTCTAATACAGTCAAAAGCAGAGGGCTGCCATTATTCTGTGGCAAAACCCTTTAAAGTCTTCTTGGAATTGAGTGGCACGCGCGTTTGTAACGTAAAATTTGAAGCAAATTCAGAGCACGCGCGCCGAGAGAAATAGAAAGTTTGCCTCAATTTCTACTTCATCCGCTAGCTGCCTTGTACCCCTTGGCCTACCCGCGCGAAACTTTTGTATCGTTCGCAAACGAGGAAATTCTCTAAGATATTCGTTAATTTCATATAGGCAACATTTCGAACGTTCAAAATTACGAAACTATGATTTCGAAATCGATTGTTTAGGTTCAAGTCAATTCCCTAAGCTAAGCTCATACCAGTTCGATTTCAAGACGAGCTCGATCGAAAAAATTCAAAAACCAAAGATAAAAAATTAGCAATTAAGATGACCGAGTCAGGTGATGGAGAGACAAAGCCAATTGTGGTGAAATTAGGCTTAACAATTTTTTATTATTTAAAAGTAATGGAATATTAGACTGAATGAGTTTTTCGTTCGCCTTCCAAAAAAATATGAAACATTTCTCGCAAACAACGAACCAAGTTCGAAATGTAACAAAATTAGAATTGGTGATCGAAAAATTTGTTCGAAAAGTTCGACGAAACTAAAGAAACAAGTTAGAGAATTGCCTACTTAGACGCACCAAGTATCGGCCTATAATTGGAGTTGTTTGTGTCTTAAAAAAGTTTAAAAAATCATACCTTTTAATATTTTCCATAGTTTCTACGATCACGCTTTCCAATTTTTCCTCTTCATCAGAACGGTCAATTGCGCAGAATGTTTTATAGTTGATCTCTCTATGGCACGGTCTTTCAATGCTTATTCGAGCGTAGACGATAACTTCTATCGTGGGTGCGGTAATAGTTAGTATAGGGCGCTGTAGGTTAGCTGTGGCATAGGGGCTAACCACCACCCCTCTATGCATTGTAAAGGGACCCACCTGTAAATAAGCCACAGGCTTAGTGTGGTAATCCCTTCGTAGACAAAGCTTAGATTATTATTAGATTATTTATATTCACATCGGCTTTTGTTTGACGCGTTAAAAACTGCGTGAGAGTTTGCTGCAGAGTTGATATTACAATCATTGCGCGATTTCCACTTTCTGGGGCTCCATCTCCCTTCCCGGAGGCAGCCGCGTCCAACAGAGATTCAAACCTATTTCAATGAAATTTTTAAACGTTAACGAAGACCTCTCGAAAGTTTTCGGATCTTTTTAAACATTGACCGTCATTTATCTCGGGCAAAATTCCCATCAATTTGAAGAACTTACAGGTGGGGACCGTCAAAAATATTTGACATTAGTAATTCCAGGATTCACAACAAGTCGATGACATTGTTCGGAAGAGGTGTTCCAGTCAAGAGCAGCCTACTCTCGGATTTGTACGCTTTAAGCGATCTAAAAATTTTAAACAGCACCAAGTTAGAACCTGAAATTTGACGAGATGAAAGAGACAAGTAATAATATTACTTGATGAATACAAGGTCAGGATCCTTCAAACATTATCCATCACCCACAATCATAAGTCTCCATGGAACGTGACTCGGCAAACGTTTATCACTTATAATGAAGACATAATGCGTTATGACGACGTGACTCTCCCGAATTTGTTTGATCTCAAATCTAATATCTCCTTTTACGCCCATGAAACAAAATGGTTCGAACGCTAGGATCGAACCTTTTAAATTCGCAGAACCACTTGCTATGCGTCGATAATGGAGCAACGACCAAAAAGGGTCCATTTCCGTTTCTTTCCACTAAACGGACAATTAAGGCAATTGCTTGGACGGTTTTTCCCAAACCTATTTCTTCAGCTAGGATACCACTCATTCCCATATCGTACAACATAAGAAGCCATTCGTATCCTTCTATTTGATATTCTCTCATTTGCCCTCTAAAAGTTTCCGGTTGTTCCCCTAAGTTGGTTTTCAGCTCAATTCTTTTACATAAAATTGATTCTATAGTAGATTTGACTGCGCTCCAAAAGCGTTCGCAAATAGTTATACCAGGTCTCGTTTTGTGGTTGCTCCATTTCTATTTCAAAGAGAGAGTAAAATAATATAAGTAATTATTCAGTTTAAGTTACGTATAATTCTACTTGATCGGGTTCTTTTTTTAACTGAAATTAAGCCAATAACGGTATTCAGCGCCCACTAATAATGTACCTTTCGCCTCGAGTTCTTGTTCCGAGCTAGTGATGATGAGCAACACAGACACGCGTTACGCGTAACCAAGCGACGCTCCACACGTTGCCTACGTGATAATTGAGAAATTCCCGCCGAAATGCCGGTCTCGACAAATAGGGTAGACAGTTGCGATATTTAGTTCTCGCTAAATTTTTCGAGGCTACTTTCGGTGTTTGGTTTCCTGTTGGGCACGTGATTCACGGTGCCTAAATCCCCCTTCTCTTCCTCTGCTTCCCCACTGTTTAGCTTTTTCACTACTCTATGATTCTGGTAGTTTTCTTTCCGTCTTAAAAGGTATTTTTACTAAAATTATTATATTAAATTATAAAATTTTATAAGTTTTACAAACTACAATAACAATTTAGTCCATCCTACGATGCGAAAATTGTGAAAACAATGAATTCAAAGGTAAGCCTTGACGAAAATCCTAGTAGTCTAAAAGGTTGTTAAATTTAGTATCCTATTTATTTTGTTCCCGTAAGATTCAATTCTGAAAATTCAAAAATTAAAATCGAGTTTGCTTATTTTTAGCCCATTTAAGAATTATCTTGTGTGAATCCTTGGTCCAAAATGAAGATGCGTATTCTATTTTTCAAAGAACTCAAGGAAAATGATACTTTAAATAATATCCTTCTAGAACACATTATTATAAAAATAGACGCGACTAATTTACTTCATAGTATCTCAGAAACAAATTATATACCTAAGAATTAGTTTTGATGAAAGAAATTACGACACTCTTAGATTGCTACTTGTTGAATGTTTTACATTCGCTGTCCTCGCTCCATGTTTCCAAAATTCAATCATTCAGATGTTGTACAGAAGGTTGTTTTCTTACTTGATGAATATTGGTCAAATTGGAATTAAAGAATTTAAAAAGAAGACGGAAGAAAAAAGGCGAAAGAAGAGCTTTCAAATCATAAGGTTGAAAAATACCCAAAAATTAACAACCCAAATGTTCCGAAAACTGAAGATGTTCTTCGTTATGTAGCAGGGTTTTCAGGGAGATCTTTAAAAAGAAAAGGCTGTCCAAATGAAATTATGGACATCATTGAAAAAAAGGGGTGACCTTTTGTGGAAAACCCACATAGATCCCCCGGGTCAGGTCATGGGCTCACTGCAGGGTGCTCAATATCCCACGTCGTGCAGAGGGAACACGCCGAAACGTACACCAGCCACCAAGTCCGATAGCAGCACACAAAAATAAAGTTCCCTCGGTGAAAACACAAGAGTTAAACGTCCGTATCAAACGCAAAGCCCGGAAAATGATGGCTTAAAATTCAAAAGTTAATCTCGGCGGTGCCCCCAATTGTAACCGCGCGTTCTCAACCGATAAACCGAAAACACACGACTACGAAGTTAATGCAATCAAACTCATTTATTTAACATAATACTTGAATAAACTATTTACATTGTAATTGGTTACTGAATACAACATAACTTCCATTTTAACATAAAACTCGTAATTATCATGAAGTGATCTCCAATCCGGTACTCCTCCAACGGCCCTGATTCCCGGGCTACGTTCAAATATATCCCCTCGGACCTCCGGAGATCAGCCAATCCCCGCTCTCGAGCAGACGACAGGTCTAAGGTTCAGCTTCCGTGGCTGTCTAGCGGGGATCCCAGGTATCTATTTAGGTCGCTCCACCTGGTGGTGAACCCTGGTAACGGGCTCTCCGTTACAACTTTAAGACGAATGAATCCAAAAAAATATTATACCCAACTACTTGTCGAAGATTCGCTTCACCACACGTCTCAACAAATTAACTTTCAGCTAGATAGCGGTTCTACCTGTAATGTCATGGGAAAAGCTTTATATGACACCTTACCCGCTGCAATAAACGACTGTTTCCTAAGAAATCTCGTCTTAGCTGCTACAATGACTCTGTTTTGGGAAGAATTGGGAACCGCTGAAATTACTATGAAGTTAAACTAGAAAGAATATACTCGATTTTCAAGTTATAGAAAATAACAAGACACCACTTCTATCTGGGGAAACTTGTGAAAGGCATTGTCAGATAACAATTAACTCACAAGAAGAGGATACACTATTCGAAGTATCAAAACCACAGCCTACAACGCAAACTTTAAATAGTCCCTTAACGAAAGAGAAACTACTAGAAGAATACAAAGATGTTTTTACAGGATTGGGTTGTCTTCCTGGGTATTGTCACATTGTTCTTGACCCTACACAACCTCCTGTTCAACACAAGCCAAGAAAGGTTCCAGTGTCTCTTAGAGAACCTTTTCATACACGTATTCAAGAACTGGAGGCTTTAGGTGTATTAGAAAAAGTGACCGCAACTTCGGATTGGATATCTGGCATGGTATCGGTCAAGGAAAATCGGGGTGGCACCCCTATAATCCGCATCTCTTTAGATCCGAAAGATCTAAATAAGGCTCTACAAAGACCGAAGTATCCGTTACCTACTATTGAAGAGCTACTGCCGCGGATAGCAAAGGCCAAAGTATTCTCTGTCTTAGACGCTAAAAATGGATTTTGGCAGGTCCGCCTAGATGATCAGAGTAGTAATCTGACTACTTTTTGGAATCCTTTCGGACGGTACCGATGAATGCGAATGCCATTTGGTCTGTCTGTGGCTCCGGAAGAATTCCAGAGAAGGCTACATGAGGTTTTGGTTGGCTTGAATGGTATTGAGGATATTACCGATGATATTCTCTGTATAGGGTGTGGTGATACTATGGCTGACGCCATACAAGATTATGAAGCGAACTTGCGAGCACTGCTCGATCGTGCGAGACAATGTAACTAAGGGCTCGTTTTCATAGGCGCGAGTTGCGTGAAAATTTCGAGCGAAAGCGGAAACGTTCGAAAAATATACGTTACCGCGCGTATTCAAGCTCGCGAAGCGTGAGCGTTTTCGAATTTTCTAGCTTTTATGAAAACGAGCCTTTAGAGTTGTAAGTCGGAAAATTTTCCGCGGAAAATTTTCCGGAAAATGACCGAGCTATATTTTTCCGGAAAATTTTCCGTATTTTTCCGCTACCGGTTTTTCAATTAAAAGGTTAAAATTTTAAAATCTTTCAATTGCCTTTCTTTTCAAAACACTCATTATTTTGTTTTAGGTAAATTCGGAGGGGTTAAAAATTGTCCAAGGGCACAGAGTCTAGTGACCCCTATTCTCTATTGGAAAAGCTCACTCATTTGCTATCGCTTGCATGCATAGGGTTACTGTTTGCTCTTATGACGGTATAAGGCGTTAGAGAGTCGAGACCTAACCGTTAAGAGACCCAAGTGAAACTAAAATTATCAGGCATAAAGGATAGTGATCGTCTGCGTCATTGTAAGGGAAACGAGGTGTTATGTTGTTAATGTTATTAAGTTTGTTAACCCTGTTTAAAGTCACAAATTATGGGAAAATCAACCACTAATATTTGGTGGTACTTTAATAAATCTAATAAAGATGGCAAAATAACTGGAGAATGTTTTAAATCTTTAAAAGTTAGATAAATTGACTCAAAGCTCACATAATTGCTAGTTTTATATTTTTCCGCGTTTTATTTTTCCGGAAAATTTACAACCCTAATGTAACTTGAAACTAATGCATCGAAACTCAGACTTCGCCTGACGGAAGTCCCGTACATTGGACACCTGCTGACTTCCAGGGGAGTCTGTCCTGACCCAGCAAAGATTCAAGCCGTAAAAAAAATGCCATTACCAAACAATGTGCAATATCGCCGAAGCTTTATAGGATTTGTCACCTATCTTGCGAAGTTTCTTCCTAACTTATCCGATTATACCGAACCTCTTCGTCACTTGATCAAGAAGGACACTCTTTGGGAGTGGACTCAGACACATACCGACGAAAGGGTGTTGACGGTACGGTGGCAGGCGGGGAGGGTGCTGGCTATCCGGTGGCAGGCGGAATGGGTGCTGGTGATCCGGTGGCAGGCGGAATGGGTGCTGGCGATCCGGTGGCAGGCGTAGTGGGTGCTGGCGATCGGGTGGTAGGCGAAAAGGGTGTTGGCGATCCGGTGGCAGGCGAAGACGGTGTTGGCGATCCGGTGGCAGGCGAAGACGGTGTTGGCGATCCGGTGGCAGGCGAAGACGGTGTTGGCGATCCGGTGGCAGGCGAAGACGGTGTTGGCGATCCGGTGGCAGGCGAAAAGGGTGCTGGCGATCAGGTGGCAGGCGAAAAAGGGTGCTGGCGATCCGGTGGCAGGCTAGTGGGTGCTGGCGATCCGGTGGCAGGCTAGTGGGTGCTGGCGATCCGGTGGCAGGCTAGTGGGTGCTGGCGATCCGGTGGCAGGCTAGTGGGTGCTGGCGATCCGGTGGCAGGCGACGTGGTTGCTGGCGATCCGGTGGCAGGCGACGTGGGTGCTGGCGATCCGGTGGCAGGCGACGTGGGTGCTGGCGATCCGGTGGCAGGCGAAAAGGGTGCTGGCGATCCGGTGGCAGGCGAAAAGGGTGCTGGCGATCCGGTGGCAGGCGAAAAGGGTGCTGGCGATCCGGTGGCAGGCGAAAAGGGTGCTGGCGATCCGGTGGCAGGCGAAAAGGGTGCTGGCGATCCGGTGGCAGACGGAAAGGGTGCTGGCGATCCGGTGGCAGACGGAAAGGGTGCTGGCGATCCGGTGGCAGGCGGAAAGGGTGCTGGCGATCCGGTGGCAGGCGAAAAGGGTGCTGGCGATCCGGTGGCAGGCGAAAAGGGTGCTGGCGATCCGGTGGCAGGCGAAAAGGGTGCTGGCGATCCGGTGGCCGGCGAAAAGGGTGCTCGCATTCCGGTTGCATTCGAAATGGTTGTTGGCGATCCGGTGGCAGGCGAAAAGGGTGCTGGCGATCCGGTGGCCGTTGGAAAGGGTGCTGGCATTCCGGTTGCAGGCGAAATAGGTGTTGGCGATCCGGTGGCCGGCGAAAAGGGTGTTGACGGTACGGTGGCAGGCGTGGAGGGTGTTGGCTATCCGGTGGCAGGCGGAATTGGTGCCGGTGATCCGGTGGCAGGCGGAATGGGTGCTGGCGATCCGGTGGCAGGCTAGTGGGTGCTGGCGATCCGGTGGCAGGCTAGTGGGTGCTGGCGATCCGGTGGCAGGCTAGTGGGTGCTGGCGATCCGGTGGCAGGCTAGTGGGTGCTGGCGATCCGGTGGCAGGCTAGTGGGTGCTGGCGATCCGGTGGCAGGCGACGTGGTTGCTGGCGATCCGGTGGCAGGCGACGTGGGTGCTGGCGATCCGGTGGCAGGCGACGTGGGTGCTGGCGATCCGGTGGCAGGCGAAAAGGGTGCTGGCGATCCGGTGGCAGGCGAAAAGGGTGCTGGCGATCCGGTGGCAGGCGAAAAGGGTGCTGGCGATCCGGTGGCAGGCGAAAAGGGTGCTGGCGATCCGGTGGCAGACGGAAAGGGTGCTGGCGATCCGGTGGCAGACGGAAAGGGTGCTGGCGATCCGGTGGCAGGCGGAAAGGGTGCTGGCGATCCGGTGGCAGGCGAAAAGGGTGCTGGCGATCCGGTGGCAGGCGAAAAGGGTGCTGGCGATCCGGTGGCAGGCGAAAAGGGTGCTGGCGATCCGGTGGCCGGCGAAAAGGGTGCTCGCATTCCGGTTGCATTCGAAATGGTTGTTGGCGATCCGGTGGCAGGCGAAAAGGGTGCTGGCGATCCGGTGGCCGTTGGAAAGGGTGCTGGCATTCTGGTTGCAGGCGAAATAGGTGTTGGCGATCCGGTGGCCGGCGAAAAGGGTGTTGACGGTACGGTGGCAGGCGTGGAGGGTGTTGGCTATCCGGTGGCAGGCGGAATTGGTGCCGGTGATCCGGTGGCAGGCGGAATGGGTGCTGGCGATCCGGTGGCAGGCGAAGACGGTGTTGGCGATCCGGTGGCAGGTGAAATGGGTGCTGGCGATCCGGTGGCAGGCGAAAAGGGTGTTGACGGTACGGTGGCAGGCGGGGAGGGTGTTGGCTTTCCGGTGGCAGGCGGAATGGGTGCTGGTGATCCGGTGGCAGGCGGAATGGGTGCTGGTGATCCGGTGGCAGGCGGAATGGGTGCTGGCGATCCGGTGGCAGGCGTAGTGGGTGTTGGCGATCCGGTTGCATGTGAAGACGGTGTTGGCGATCCGGTGGCAGTCGAAGACGGTGTTGGCGATCCGGTGGCAGTCGAAGACGGTGTTGGCGATCCGGTGGCAGGCGAAGACGGTGTTGGCGATCCGGTGGCAGGCGAAGACGGTGTTGGCGATCCGGTGGCAGGCGAAGACGGTGTTGGCGATCCGGTGGCAGGCGAAGACGGTGTTGGCGATCCGGTGGCAGGCGAAAAGGGTGCAGGCGATCCGGTGGCAGGCGGAACGGGTGCTGACGATCCGGTGGCAGGCGGAAAGGGTGCTGGCGATCCGGTGGCAGGCGAAAAGGGTGCTGGCGATCCGGTGGCCGGCGATAAGGGTGCTGGCGATCCGGTGGTAGGCGAAATGGGTGTTGGCGGTACGGTGGCAGGCGGGGTGGGTGCAGTGCTCGGAGGGCATTCCCCCGGCCTCTCGAGCCTTCTGCTGCCTTAGTCCTTCCCTGTCACCGACCACCTCCTGGCTGGGCTCGCCACTGACGGTGTAGCGCTCTCGTCACCTGCTCAAGGGGCGTTAGTCGCGGCCGCTGGCCGATCCATCATAAGCCCCCCCGCCAGGTGCAGCGCCTAATCAAATGTCCTCTGAATGTCCTTGTAATTAAAGTCTTGATAATAATATGGTGCTTTAGTTTCTATAATACAAAACGCGAACTCTTTTATGATGAATTCGTTCACGGCTCGAAAAATTTCCATTCGATAATACGTCATTCTTATATAATTAGTTTAAGTACAATACATTTTGTTTAAAATGTGATTACGTAATCATACGTACTTGACACACAAACACGATAAAGGGTATTTGATTTATCAGTAGCATTTCACCACTTACTAAAGAACATTTTTCTTCTTTAGAAACACGTTATCATATCTTATCTTTAAACTCCATAAAAATCCACCAGTGCTTGAACCCCTACCCATGTTAAACTCTATGGGATTTACCCTGGTTTTATTTTGGTTCGCCTCACCTACACCTCAATAACACCTCTTTCCCACCTCCAGACGATTTTGAACCCCCACTTTCCTACTACTAATTGGCAATTATTGTTAAATACAATGTTTACAAAACCGCTGGTTTTTTACTGACATTCAAGATGAATTTATGTATGGCTAAATACAACATGGATGGGATATTTTACTAACTCTAATGGTGATTGAATCTGGTTACGGCAACTTGAACATCCAGTAAATAAAATATGAACGTAATAATAAAATTCATAGGTTGGCTTCATTTTCAACTGATGCTGAGCAACGTAAAAATTAATTTAAAAAAATAGAAACATAATATCTAAATTCCTTAAAGAATGGCTAAAATAAGAATTTAATAATTCTTTTCGGTTGTATTTTCTTAAATTTCCATACCCTGTAAAATCTTAATTATGTGTGCTAGAAAATGTGTAGGCTTATATTGGAATTCATTAAGTCTTTAAATAAATAATTTCAATCGTTTTAACATGACTAAAGTAATTCTTTCAAATATAAAAAGTTCTCTCCCGTGACGTCACTTCTGTGTAGATGTCGCCATAGGTATTCAAAGCGGCAACTTTTAAAAACAGATAATGCACAACACAATTACCTGGATAAAGGATACAAGTGGGGAAATTTGTTTTCACGCTTAGAGGATAGGCAGCTCCCTATCCACAACACCAGCTTATTAGTTTACACACATGGAGGATTTATACAATTTACAATAGGAGACCGGACTACCTGATGGACAAAACCCGTCCTCATTTGTTTCCTAGGTAGCCTGGCTTTCTGGTGTAAATGTTATGAATCCTCCATGTGTGTACTCTGTTCCAGCTTCGGTTGGCAGCGCGCCAAATCTCGATCTCTATGTTGGAGAGGCTTGGCTTTTATCTATTACGACTAACGTAGCTTACATCGAATTGGTTTATTGTGTCCTTAAAGAGCTCTCCCATGGAGCAATAAAATTAGATGTTACCAGTATCGTTAAAGACTGTCTCTGGTCCATGGGAGCGCTCTGCGAGGACACAATGAAATTCGTCATTAGTGTCTACGCGCAATAGAGACTGGTAGTACGAGAATCTGATATTATGTACAGAGCTAGCCTAATTTTTTATCATCACATGATAATTATGCTTCCAATGTTCCATTGTGCCCCCGCGAAGCGCTTCAATGGAGCAATAAAAATGGCTCTTGTAATAAATATTCACTCCACCGGTTTCGGGCCAAAAATTAAGTTTTTTATATCGTTTTCCCACTGGTTGCTAGCAACCTACTACGGTGCCACTGTGGAACAGTATCCAGTATAGCATCTCCATGTAAAATGCCAATAACATTTTCTAGCAGGTTTTAGCCTCGTAGAGTGTGCTTCATTCACTACTGTTAACGGTATTACAAATTTTGAAGTTAGTTTTAAGTTGGTTTTGGTTTGGTTGCGCGCTGGCTTGTGGTATTTAGAATTTTTCTCCACACCGCCAAATTTTAATTTGGTTTTGCAGAAATATAGCTATGCTAGAAATGGAGCGTATCTTCGGTCCAAAACTTTTATGGCCAATGGTCATTAAGCGACTCATTTTCTTGAAACACGGCGAGACGCCGGACCAAATTATAAACATTTTGGCATTTGCATATCTAAATGGCGTGAAGGAAGATTTACTCGACAACGTTTTTCACCAACTTAAGATAGGGACTGAGTATCTCGATTTTGGAAGTGCAATATACGCACAATACCATGCATGGAATTATAGCAAGGATTTGCGGGGCTCCGTGAATGCTTTCTGTGTTAAAAGAAATGTAATCTATACTTTGAACTACGACCTGTGATTTTAAATTCAAAATTATTATTGTATTATTTCGTATGATCAATAACTAATTATATTTGATATAAATACCATGGGCCTAAAATTGTAAATCTAACGAACAAACTTCCGGCATGCCCCAATCTCCCCGTATAAATCACCGTAAGTTCTAAATTTTTATTACAGTTATACAACATAATACTAATTTTAAATTATTGTATTTTAGTCAAAAAATATCAGGCTGAAGCCCTTTTCCTCTTTCCGCACCAACAAACCGACGTCATGAAGATTTTGATTTTTCTTCTTGTTAAATCTGTTAGATGACTTTTGGTCAGCAAAATCTATCAAAGGTAATGATAATGATGAGAGCGATGTTAAAAGTGAGAAGTTGAAGACAAAGTTGGAGCACTATGTGATTCAGGGTCAGGGCGTGATTCCGGAGATAAAATTGAAAACATGGAGCGTGAAGACAAAAGCAACTTTGAAAATAAACACGAAGACATTTATAGAAAAGTAACAAGACTGAATAAAACAAAAAGAAATTTTGGATAAAAATAACAAGATTGAAAATAAACAAGAAGAAAAGTCAGAGAATAGTAACTAAAGAAAAACATTAGGAAAATATCTTGCAACAGTTTAAAAAAAAATATTAAAACCCATTTATCAAGAACCTCTAAGTCAGAGGGAACTTAGTTCAAATAAACGAGAAAAATCTTTTCGAGAGTTAGTTTAATGACCTCAAAGAGAGGGTGAGGTGGAAAATCAAGTGATTTTTTATCCATTTTTCTACTAATTATAAGACCAATAGTGAAACACACAAAAAATACCTCCGAATAATTTTAAAATTCGAATTAGGTTCATATTTTATGGATAATTTGAAATAAGCCGTTCCGACCAATCGCGTAACATGCTGCCTTTTTGTTAACAAAATTCTCGTGGCACGCTCCTTGCCGAATGAAATTTGGCGCGAGATTTGATAAACGTTGCTCGCGATTTGACAACCTTAGCGCGAGATGTAGAGCGTACAACGGAAATTTTGTTAACCGGAAAGTTAAGGTGGTTATTTCAAAATACCCAACAAATCTGAACCTAATTTGAATTCTAAGATCTTAAAGAGGTATTTCTAGGATGTTTCATTATGAAAACTAGTTTTATATATAGTATAAGAATCGATAAAATGATGCTGTAAACAATTAATTTCACTGACACTTTTTTTCGGTATTTTACTTTCCAATCGAGCTGCCTTTGTTTCCTATCATGATATACAAACTTGCCTTGAGATATGGATAAGATTATTGGGAACACACTCCGATTAACTTAATAATAGGATTAGGAGATGAGCATCAATCACTATAGAAACTAATAAATTGATAAGCTTAACAAATATTTCATATACTTTAAACAATTTATTGCGAAAATTTTCTCTTCAAAACTAGGTAGTTTTATTAGTGTTTTACTTTTTGAAACAATTACTTCATCCAGCTTTCCTTTAACAAGTTGTATCCATTTAATTGCTCACAGGTTTTCAATATACCCTGGCAGGACAATATAACATGGGGAATCAAAAAATTTTGTTGGTTTCATTTCCTTTGCTTTTTTGAGACTTCGGTTCGTAAATATAATTGGTTGTCTTTCTGTAGTTGAGATTTTTTCCGATACTTGTTTCAGATTTATTTCTATTTGAAATTTGGTGCGTGTTTGAGATTTAGTTTGGTTTGAAACTTTGTTATGATTTTGACTTCCCACATTCCTGAAATTATAAAATCAAAGCTATTTCTAAAAATTCAAATAGTTCCTCTATACATAATCGAATGTTTCATTCTACATGCATTCTCCGTCCTACTAATGTCTATTTCTCTTACCTTTGTGAATAACTTTCTTTCTTAAAATAAATCCATTGATCACGTCTGTATGAGCTTTGATTCTTTCACTTCTAGGCCTACCATTAAAAAACAATTTTACAAGAAAACGTTTTTTTAAATATTTGGTCTTGATATATGCCTTGATTTGAGCAATATCCTTCCTGTGTTTCTTCTTACATCTCTAAAATGAATGAAGTAAATTATATTTCTAAATGTAATTTATTTTGTTTGTTGTAACTTTGGTACAAATATAACTCTGTTGGAATTCATTTTGCTAATTTCACTGCCTTTTTCTTTTTTTGTTGTTGTAACATTTGGGATAATCTTCCGCTGTCGTAATTCATAATGGTAGTTTATTTAAACTTTCTATTTCTGCCTCGCGATTTTTTGTAGTTTAATTTTCCCTCTAATAAAAGTTAAGCTGACTTGAAGTTTTTGTAAAACTTCAAATCCCAAAACAAGATTTTTTGCAGCCAATGTTACAAATACTTCTTCTTTGACCTTTTTATTCCGTACATCCAAGTGAAAATGGACTGTCGTAGTCACCAGAATATCATTTCCTATATTGCTTGAAGAACGCATCACTGGTCTAAAATTTAGGCTTTCCAAAAATCAGTAGATAATAATGAAAATCAGTTTTCAGCTGATATAGTTGAAGCTTATTTTGTCTCATAAATGATGATGTTAAAAGTTGAAATTGCAATACGTTTTTTATATTAACATGTGCACAATAGATACCAGGGTAATTGCATGCTTATTTGAGGCTTCCATTTATATATTCCTCTGAGACAAAAACAAGATGAACTAACTATGAAATCATAAATGAAATGGCTAACTTGGCAGTTTTAAAATATAGTTTTTCTTTGATTGGCTGCGTTCAGCGAGAAAACCGATTACCATATATGTAGATACAATAGAAAGAAATGTCGAAAAAGAGCAACGAAATGTTGAAGTAAGGAAAGACATGAAGAATAAAATTAAAAGGACACCGCAGTTACTCTTAATGGGAAACTGACTTTGCAGTAACCCTTTATTTCAAATGAAATTTTCAAAAGATGGACTACATTATCCTACGTCGAAATGGGGGTCAATACTTTAGAAAACATTCTTGTAACCATTTTTATGTACTCAAGTGGCAAGTGGATGAGCACCATGTTTATGGAAAGCGGAAGGCTATTTGAGAAATCTTCAGCAAAAACTGAAGGAACGCTGTTCGAGAAACTTACACCCACCTACAACAAATTAAATAATGTTAATGACATTGTAAATACATTACGAGAACTTATCACATTGGCGAAAAGAAGAGGTTGACGTTCTTCTATAACAAGTGGAATATTGTTGAGGAATTCCTTTCATTGGCACCTCGGGAATGATTTCTCTGTTGGCAGTGGACATCATTTAAATGCTTTGTCACATCTTTATCCTCTCTTCAGGCGTGCTACCAAAGTCACTGATGACCAACAAGGGTACAGCCTTCAACTCATAGAGGGAATGCGGCGCTTTTTTCAGTTTTATAGCCATTTTTTATTACAATGTAAAATTCAATACAATAACTACAAATACATTTTAGAATGTTAGAAAATATCAATATAAATTTAAGTACAACTTCTAAAGTTGAACATAAATTACACAGGAATAAGAAAATGACTGTTTGACCATACCAATAAAACTACTGACACAAACATGTGTGTGCCCTTCACGTACTGTAATAATTATGCCTTCATTCATTAAGCATCTCATGTGGTTAGATATTATCAAGGTGAGTAAGAAACAGAGGAAAAGATTTGAGTATAATACTTAATTCAATTACATTTAGTTTTTATACAAATATATAAAGCACATAATTTACATGAAATATGTAAATTACTCAACATTAAAAGATGTTACCTTAGCAAGCGGCTGCCTCAAATACGTTGACGTCATTTAATAAAGAGCAGACGCCTCGAAATTATTTTTCAGTTCATATGATAGATGGCGTTAATAGCTAAAACATTTCGGGTGAAAGGTTGCAGCACTGACCTTTGACGACATGTTTACACTGTACACTGACCTTAAACCGAAATTTAGTTTTACTTGAAACGCAAACTGAACTGAATTGTAAGGCTTATTTTTGGCGGCTGAACCTCCAATCACTGACCGTAGGAATGTAACGTCATCGGTGGACGTAGCCAATTAAAAGGCCAAGGACAATGGTTGACAGCCCAGCCAGCGAGCTTAGGGCAGAAGGAGGAGCTTAACTTTAATGCAGATTACGGCCACTGGATATTTGGGAAATAATTTCGAAGAAATCTCATTCATTAAATAAGAAACCTTTTTATTAATATATATACGATGGTTATAAACTATCAATAAAGTATCATTTAGACGAGATGTTAAAACCTGGTTTATTTCTAAGACTGCGATTAGTGTTCTACACGAAAAAGACTTGGAACGATATTTGCCTATCCTGAAACTAGGCTTGTTTTGAAAATCATCAAACCTTTTGAAATCGGCAGGCTTAGGCTTAATTTTAGGAGACTGGAAAGCAGAACAAAGAGGACAATACACCTAAAAAAACCTGGATCTAAACCAAAATCCGTATAATAATCAAAGATTTCTACAAGATTCCGCTATATTCTTTAAGAAGCCTAATTTATAATCTTTTTGTGAGAAAAACTAACACAGTTTACAAGAAACAGTGGTTTATTAAAGCACATTTTTTACACTTCGCCTGAAGAGGGTAAAAACATGAATAAATAATGCACATAAGGAAATTTATTTTCGAGCTACAGGATAGGCAACTCCGACGACAGCTTATTCGATATTCTTATCTAGAAGGGTCTACCGGCATTCCTAGATAAGAATATACTCGTTCATTCTTCGGTTGTAAGCACGCGCAAACCTAGTTCTCTATGTAAGGTTGTTTTGTGCGTGCTCACAACAGACGAAAGCAATACTGATTTTCAGAGTCTAAATGAGAATATCTTTCGTCTCTTGTCAGCACGCGCAAAGCTAAAATACATAGAGACCTAGATTTGCGCGTGCTGACAACTGAAGCTGGAACAGAGTATATATAGAATAATCTACCGTCTGAGATAGGGAGTTGCCTATCATATAACGAGTAAACAAATTTCGACACGCGCTTTCTTTATCCATGTTTATCAACAAAAAATCGTTGCTTACCGTCGTTAACAATACTACAGGTTTGAAAAACCACTGTTTGTGGTAAAAGTAAAAATTGGAGTATCAAAAGTCTTTTGCGACGGCATAATACGAAGCGACCTGTATTTATCAAGAATGCCAATGGCATTATGGAAACTTTTCGATGAAAAACCACTTCAAGAAATAAATGATTGTATTAAACGTTTAGAAGATACATCAGATTGTTGTGGGCAAATTTTGGTGAACATAGATGTGTTAGATAAGGTACTTCAAAGCCACATGGTCCTAGTTTCGACGAAAGACAGCGATTTTTATCTGGGATGCTATTCTCTTTAAGCTCTGGGAGCAAATGTTAACTTTGGGACCCAAAGGTTGACATTCAACTTTCCTCTATTGAATGAATTTCACTTGAAAAGAATTTTCAAGAAGAAGAACGAAAAGGGCGAAGGGAAAACGGTAGCAGTAAGGCAGAAAGATTCGTTAAAAATGTGAAATGTTTTCGTTGCGATGGATGGGGACACGTTGTTGCTGAATGCCCCAGTGAAAATAGATATCACCCATAAACTGTTTATTCTACAAAAATGTAGTATTGGTTTGAAGTCATAACTTTTCATAAAACATGATTATAAACACTTACCGTAATGTAATATTTACAGTTTCAAGTCAACAGACACTACCAACAAATGAATTTTCACGAAGTCTTTCGTTGCAATCGTCGACCAAGAATGGTTTGTATAAATATGTGTTTAATATACTTAATAAATGAAGCCACGTATTGTGATCGTTGAAATAAATCTATATGTTGGTTTCAAAAGTTTATGAATCTGATATTTAAAAAAAGAGAATTCATCAACTACAACTGTCGTTGGAAGTGTGATTAACGAAAATTTGCAAGATGAAATTCAAATTCTAAACAATTCCGTGGAAGAAGATTTTGAAAATGATATGGAAGAAATGGATAACGCTTTTTTGGGTAGCGCGGAAAAAGAACGTTCGAAAATGTTAAATTATGTGTATAACGTGTAAGCTATAATTTTCAATTGTTACTGAAGCATCATTACTGGGAAGCGAAGACAACGGAGAATTTAGTTTTTCCCCAGATGTTTCAGTAAAAAAACTGATGCGCTGAAATCTTCAGGATCTTCTTCGACATCATCTCCAATGAAACTTAAAACTAAATCAACTCTAGCTTTAATTTTTGCTACCCTTATGAAAAAATCCATTTGAATGCAACAGGTTTTTTCCCAATGCAAGACTTATATGAAAAATCTTTGATTTTTGGACAAACTAAAAGTTTAATTCAAATTTGAATCTCATAGTTTGTATCATTCGAATCATATTTGACAAAAACTAGTTTGAAATCAAATTTTATTCATATGGCAAAAAAAACCAATTGGAATTATATGTGTTAAATGAAATAATCGAATTCCTATAGGTGAATATACCAATTTGAATGGTATTGGTCAAAAACGAATTATGATAATCATACGTGTTTCATATGTGTTAAAAGTCCTTTATTCACACGTGGTTCATATGGGTCTAACTCGAATTTTATTCATATGTGCTTCATATAGGACTAACTCCAACTTTATTCATATGTGCTTCATATAGGACTAACTCCAATTATTCACACGTGTTTTATATAGGTCTAGAGTCCAACTTTATTCACATGTGTTTTATTTAGGTTTAAGTCAACTTTATTCATATGTGCTTCATATAGGACTAACTCCAATTTTATTTACCATTTGGGTGTATAAAGGTTTTTTATTTCTAAATGTGTCATATTGGTTTCATATAATTGTAATTTTGAGCAAGAACCTACACTGCGAATCAAAGTCAAAGTCCACAGCATTTATTTTACTTTTAATACAACCGTTTTTTAACTAATTGCTTCTTTAAAATATTTTTGGATTCAGCTATTTTCATAGTTAACGTAGGGTTAACGTGCTTTACAGCTAGGTCTCCGTAAGTTTCGGGTTTTCCTGCTCTTTTGCAATAATAACGAACACAGCCTAATGGATAAAAAGTTAATTTGGAAAAGTTCAGGTTATACGTAGAATGAAGAAAATATCATTTAATATTAAACTTAGGATTTATTGATTGAACCTTTTGTGGTGTTAGGGCTTTCTTGGATTGACAACGACTGTTTCCGGTAAGGCTACGTTCTGCCAAAGTGGCTACACCCCAAATCGCCACTGCCAGGTTCCTCACCAGAGTAGTTTCGTTTTTTGATAGCGAGAGGCAATTTTCCCATTTGTCCTTTTCCATGGCAATACCATTTCCTAAATGCACCTAAAATAGTATTAAATATTAAAAAAAACTTAGAACAGCTTGAAAATATGTTGTATGGGGTATATTACCATTTCATCCTCTTCGTAAAGGAATGGTTTGCCCAAAAACTTTCCGTCAACGACTGTATTTGATACTATAAATATCAAACCAAAATTTACATTTAGGACACCGGAAATTAGATAAACTTTGTTTACTTACCAGAGGAAGCTGGCGATTTATTTTTAAGTTCCTCTAATTCATTCTTCATTTCTTGAGCCTTAGCTAAAAGTCTATTGTACCTCCCTAACAAACTATTGTACTTGCCTTAAATAATAAAAAAAATATATATAATTCTATGATATATTTTCAAGAGAGTAACATCTTTACTTTTATAGCATAACTCTTCAAATTCCAAAACCTCTGAATCCCTTTCCATCAATGTATCAGACGCGTCCGAAAGATCATCTACAATAATGAAGAAAGAAATTTCATTCCTATATATGGGAGTAAAAGGCAATTGAAAATTTGGGTTTAACCTAACTAAAGCCAATTTACCCTATCTTTTTAACGTGGTGTCAAAATGTGATAATAATTCAGTGATCCACCCCACAATTTCGGTATTTATACTCCCTTTAATACAACACAATGTATCCAAAAACTTACCGTAACTAATATTTGATGCTTTCTGATTTATTTGATGGGAAACTTCACATTTCTCTGGTCTGATTTCTTTGGATTTGTTAGGCTCTTCATCTTCATCCGATGCTAAACTGGCATCTTCATCTTTGTCCGGTGGCCCATTTGCATCTTCATCTTTGTCTGATTCTCCACAAGCATCTTCACCTTTGTCCGATACCCCACTGACATCTTCACCTTTGTCCGATATCCCACTGACATCTTCACCTTTGCCCGATACCCCACTGACATCTCTATCTAAGAGTTCAACTACTTCTTCTCGGTCCAAATCCTCTTCTGATTTCTTGAGATCGTTTTTTACAGATTCATCATCCTCCTTGAAATTAGTAACAAACTGTCATTTTACTTAACTGATATCCCCCATGTGGTCTAGAGAACTAAATAAACACAGTCCAGTAACACGACTCATTATTTTCAGAGCTTACGATGACAAACTTTCTTTTTTGAGAGCTTAATCTAGCTTTCATGATTTTTCTTTCACGATTTATTTTGGAGATATCTTTGGCAGTGTTTTTCTTTCTCTTAGGCGTTTTAATTTCATAGGAATTATCTGGAGTAGTTGTTGTATACTTAGAATTTGGCTGTCTGACTCGTTTAGACTTTACACTATCTATCAGATCTTGTTCCGTCACTATTAAGGTTTTTAACAGCATTAATTTTAAACAACTGGATTTCAAACATTTGTGTCGTAAATATCCCAACAGGGTTGGTTAGGAATTACTTACAAGCTAACATGAGGATGAGGATTTGGAATAAGTTTCGTCTTCATCTTCAAAATACGTGTAGAAATGCCTCGGTTTGTAATCCGTTACTGTTTTAGGCTTGAATTTCAATATACTTCTCACACTAACCACTTTTTTAGTTTCTTTTAGTTTAATTATAGCAAATTGGGGCTTAAGCGGACTTCCTCTTCTGTCCCCCATGTTTACGAATCTGAAATAGAACAAAGTGCAGATCTTAAATGATTAGCTATTATTCTATTAAATTAACTTTCAAATAACTGAGAAGAGACAAAGAAATATGTATTGCAGGTGATTGCATTTCAAAACAATTTCCAACTTAAGACTTATAACGAACTTGGATCCCCAAAATCTAACCCCACCTGAAAAGAATGATTAATCTGCTCAAAACCAGTGCTGGGCAAAACAAGAGCAACCCCTCAAAAGAGTCAAAACAAAGTTAAAAACTAAAGTAGGGGCAAGGCTTAGGAGGGTGTGAAATAAATGTTATTTTTTTTGCTCCTTTATTAAGTCCAGCTAGGGCCGAAAGAACAGCCTTACAGCTCCAGAATTATTGTTATTTATTATATTTTCCCCTATTAGATTAATTATATGCAATTAATATATGCCTAATCATTATGCATGATGAAATTTTGTGTTTTAAAATTCGAGGTTTTACCAATAGAGTAGTGGCACTCCATGTTAACTACCCATAGAGCTTAATACAGTCAAAGGCAAGTAGGTGCCATTACTCTATATTTTTGAAATAAATAAGGTGTCTCCTGGTATGAAAATAAATTCAAGCAAATCATCAAGTTTTCCTGTTTTTATCTAGGCCTAATTGAATTTCAAATTCTACAGGGCCTACCTTAAAGATAAGACAAGAAACCCTCTCTTAGTGAAGGAAAATATTATTAATTATGTACTTACGGTTTAAATCGATGAACTCAAACACACGCCAAAAATGCCCACATCCGACAATCAGAGACACAAAGAAAGAAATGATGAATAAAATGCGGCGGCTGTGCCTTGATTGCAGCCTCGTGTTTGGGCATAGCCAACTCCATAAACCTTGCGTCATGGAGCGCGTGATCGAGTGGGCAATGTTTCGGGTCGACGCGTTCAATCGCTAACTCATAATTCAAACACCAGAGTCGCGAGGCACAGAGATAGGGGGGTGCTTTTGATAACCGGTGAAATGAATTTTTTGTTATTGAACAGGCCCAAGAATTGATTTTTTTTTAAATTTCATTTTGCAGCTATGACACCTTTAATATTCCTCCATGGTCGCAATGTGGTATATTCACGTTTTGGGTTCATTTCCTGGCAAGTGGCAAACAGGGCTCGACATAAGGATATTTTTTTAGTAGTCAGCCTGACTAGTGAGCCCCCCTATCCCAATTTTATTTAGTAGTCACTGACTAGTGAGACGCATGGTTTACGAATATTTGGGACATTTTTTTACTAGTCAAGTTGACTAGTGAGCCCCCAGATTTCGATTTATTTTAGTAGTCAAGGCATTTTTTTTAGTAGTCAAATGCCTTGACTAGTAGTTCCTTATGTCGAGCCCTGGTGGCAAATGATGAAAATCCCGTGACGTGACCATACGTGACTTCCCGTCATTGTAGGAAAACAAACGAGCACTTTACTTTTCATTGATTTATTATTATTATTATTATTATTATTTATTTCGCAACCAAAGTTACTGGCAACCACAGAGGCAGAAGAGCCTATTTAAGGTGGTTACCCGGACGTACAATACAAATATAGAAGACAATAAATATCAAGTATACAAAAATATAAAAAAATAATGGAAAGTTTAACAATTTTTAGAGAGCCAAGCGTCCAAGAAAAATTTTGAGATATTAGTCTTAAGTACGGGTAGAGAAACGTCGTTTGCTATTTCCCTAAGACATACGGGAAGATTATTCCATAACCGTACAGACCAAAAGAAAAATGACTCCTTTAACGCGAGGCATCTGGCGTAGTGTAAGGAATACGTTAGTACGGAGTGTCTGGGATTCTCCGTCAGTATATCGTCCAACTGAAAGTATTGGCAGTCGCGCAGTCGTAATAGGGTGAGGACATCAGACACAGCTCGACGAACACAGAGCGGTTGAAACCCCAAGGCCTGTAGGCGCATATCATAGGAAATATTCCAGGGAAATGTGGGCGAGGAGACCGTAGGTAAAACCGCGTAAACCCCCTCTGTACCGACTCCAGCAAGGCAACATCTTTGGTAAGGTTAGGGTTCCAAACTGGAGAAGCATATTCGAGAATAGGTAGACACAGAGACCGGTACAGGGTCAACGAACCACGGGTATGGTTTGTCGTACGACGAATCAAACCACAAATGCGCTTAGCCTTGTTAGTGACCGTTCGAACCTGCGAGGTCCAAGTCAGATCACACGCAAAAATGACTCCTAGGAGGCGCATAGTGTACACCCTGGTTAAAGGTGTTGTGTGTAAGTGGTAGAAGGTGTCATCAGTACCTCTACGGCGAGACAGCACCATGAAGTTGCATTTCTTGACGTTAAGGGCGATGTTGTTATTAACTCCCCATTCGAAAACCCGGGTTATGTTGGCTTGTAGTGAAGATCGATCGGAAGCAGACCGTATAGGCTGGGAGATATTGGAATCATCCGCGTATTGATATACTGAACAGTCACCAGTAATCACAGTTGGAAGGTCAGCAACGAAAATATTAAATAACAAAGGGCCCAAGATTGAACCTTATATTGTCAATAAAAACAATTTCAAGAAATTTTTTTATATTTATGATTAAGTTAAGGATTCTCAGTATTTTAACGCGCCATCCTTGTTATATAATACTTGTTTCCAAGTAATATAATATTGTAAGTAATGTAATTTTTAAGTCAATGTATTGCTTTATCATAGGCTTAACCGTTAAAGGTTTTTAGGAGTCTGTGATTCGACGATTTTAGTCAACACTCAACAGTGGTGCTCCATATGCAATATAGTTTTAGATCGAGGCATATGGATTTCAGTATGGGCCGTAGTTCTGGTAAATACGGAATCAAAAGTTATAAGAAATACTTGGCAAAAGACGAACCTTGTTTGATCCCCAAAAGCACGTTCTACTATCATCGTTCAAAAAAAAAGAAAGGTATGTTTTACATATCCATGAATAGCAGCGGTGCTAGTTCCTAGTTTTGGGTTTCGAGTAATTTAGTGTTTGTTTTTTTTTAGTTTTCTGAATGTCCATCCTTGAGTCTAGATACTGCATATCGGCCTTATGAAGTTTCAGAATCTCACTCACATAACGCATCTGAACATAGACTGAATGAAATTTCGAGAGACCAAATTGATGAAGTTCCTGAATTGCAATTAAACATGCCCGAGTTGCAATGTGATGAAACGTCTGAATGTCAAATTTATGAAACATTTGAATATCAAATTGACGAAACATCAGAATCTGATACTGATTTAAGCTCTGATGGATATGAATTTACCGAAGTGTATATGCAGGTAGAGAATTTTATCAATATATAAATATTGGTAGAGATGGGAATAGACCGTTTTACCCCATACCATATAACCTTGTGTAATTGTAACATTGGATACCATTCGTCCGAAATTGGGTAAATGATACTGAAGTACATATAGAGGGTTATGACGCTGCCATATTTAGGAAATAAATTACTCTGTGGGGTGTGCTTTTACATTGCAGATAAATGGTACTTTTCATTTTAGTTTCATGAATCAGACGTAACATCTGAATATCAAAATGATAATTATGAAAAATCAGGATCTGATGAAGGTGTACCAAACAATGGAGATGATGACGTAAGGGTTGTTTTTAACATTAGCTAATTCATCTATGTACCTGAAGGTCTCAGGATTAGTATCAATTTTAGAAATTTTTCCTCAGTTATTCACGAAATGTTTTTAAAATTTTGCATTCAACAGGAAAATCCACTTTTCTCGTATTTTAATGACTTATTTCTTGAAAAAATAGTCATAGGGCAAACCATTACAAAAGGTGAAGCAATTCTACTAGTTCAAGCATTCATTTTGAGGCACTGGTTAACAGAAGCCGCAGTTGATGATCTCCTTCAAATGATAAACCTAATTCTGGGAAGCTCTGCACTGCCAAAGTCAAAGTACTTTTTTAATAAACTGTTTAAAAAAGAAACTGGTAGAAGGCATTTTTTTGCAACGAGTGTGTTGAAGAGCTAGAAATGGATTTGGTGTGTCCTAATTGCTCTAAACAATATGAGCCCAAAACTGTGGAAACAAATTTTTATAGCCTTTCTCTAGAAGCACAACTGAAAAAACTCTTAAAAGACAAAAATGTAACGGAAAAGCTTAATTATAAATTCAAGCGGGAAAAATCACAAAGGAATGCGATTGAAGATATATATGACGGCCACATATATAAGAGACTTTCAAAAAAGGACATGCCTTTAAGTGACCCCAATAACCTTTCTGTTACATTTTCTACTGTCGGAGCCGCAGTTTTTGACTCGAGTAAATATTCTGTATGGCCTTTATTTGTTACGTTAAACGAATTGCCACCAAATGACAGGTTACGAAGAGTCATTCTAGTAGGGCTATGGTGTGGAAAGGGTCAGCCATTAATATTTTTGCAACCATTTGTTGATGAATTTAAAAAACTAAATGAGACTGGTTTTAGCTGGAAACATTTTGAGGGTAAAACTATAATCAGCAAAGTTGTTGCAATTTGTTCTTGCCCCGATTCTGTTGCTAGACCAAAAATTCAGAATTCGACCCAATACAATGGTCCTTTTGGTTGCAGTTGGTGTTTGCATCCAGGTCATGTTGTGAAAACTCCCAAAAAATTACCTGATTCTGCTACAAAGACATTACTAAGGTTTTCAGAATGTGAGACTGACTATGAAATCAGAGATGAAAAAATGCACTCCTTGATATGGAAGCAGCGTTAGAAAAAGGCAAACCTCAAAACGGTTTTAAAGGACCAAGTCTACTCATTAATTTACCTCATTTCGATATCATCGATGGATTTGTTCCAGACTACATGCACGTCGTGCTACTTGGAGTAGTAAAAACCCTTCCTGATAAATTATGGCTATCATCGTATGGTGCTGAATACTATATTGGTTCGCCTAAAAATTTAGCGCTGTTGGACAGTCGGTTGTTAAATATAAGACCCCATCAGAGGTAACAAGACGCCCTAGAACATTAAACGACAGACATCTTTGGAAGGCGAACGAATGGAGGAACTGGTTGTTTTCTATTCTTATCCATGCATGTTGGGAATATTACCAAAAAGATTCCTAAACCATTTCATTTTGCTTTCTACTGCAATTTTCATCCTATCTAAGTCATCCATCTTGAGAAAGAACTAAATAAAGCCAACTATTTAATTTTCAAATTGTTAACGGATATCAAGATCTCTATGGCGAATTGCCAATGGTTGCAAATGTTCATTTCCTTTTACAACTGCCTAAAAGCGTTTACAATTTTGGTCCTCTTTGGGCCCATTCTTCATTTGCTTATGAAACTGCAAATGGAAAAATTACATCCTTCGTTAAAGGGACCCAAGGTATTCCAGTTCAATATGTAAGAAGAAGTACATATGCAAATTAAACTTCGAGCTGCTGCATCAAATTATGATACCACAAATCACCCATGGGAGCAAAAAATGTTTTAAAACATGTGGTTATGCAATTGCAGGGAAGGAAAATAATTCCTGTTTATATTTAGGCAAACCAGAAATAAGGACCCTCACAAACTTGGAGATTAAATGTTTGGAAAGTAGTAATCTGTTTTTTGAGGAAACACTTCTACATATAGTGGCCAAAAGATGTATGAACAAAGGAATGTTGTTGTTTGGAAGCTCTTACTTAAGAGCTGCGAAGTAAAGTAAAATAATATATCTGTGATTTTCCGAATTTGGTTGAAACTACGGGTATATGTTATGTAAAACCACCCGTATCATATTTCATATATTTATTGTAGATTTCACTGCCATAAATAAAGATATTGGAAAATAACTAATTATTTGAAATATATTCAAATGTATAATTTGGAAGCCTAATAGAACACATGAGAACCATGGGGTTAACAGTTTTTTAGGTGTAAATATGTCAAGAGTGAAACTAGTAGGACTATTGGACTACTAATTAAAAAAAATATACTAGTGGATCAGTCATTACGCAATAAATAAGAATCAATGGACGACCAATGAGAGATTTTTTGGGTTTATTGTGTCAAATGAGAAACATTTTTTTGTCGTTATGCAACCAATATGAATCCCAATGGTCGACCAAATAGAAACGTATTTGTCTTTATTTGGGTCTGTTTGTCAAATATGAAACTTAGAGGTCCACAGATAAAACAAATATGTAGAAACTGAATCTTTTCGGTCTTATACAACCTATAATCCTGCCAGTCGAACAATGTGAAACAGATATGTCTTTTTTTGGGTCTATTTGTCAAATGTGAAACTCACAGGTCTACAAATTAAAAACATATCTGTCGAAAATAGGTTATCAGTCTTCTTATATACAACCAATTGAATCCTGCCAGTCGAACAATGTGAAACAGATATGTCTTTTTTGGGGTCTATTTGTCAAATGTGAAACTCACAGGTCTACAAATTAAAAACATATCTGTCGAAAATAGGTTTTATCATTCTTTATACAACCAATTGAATCGTGCCAGACAAACAATGTGA
>JAEQBA010003861.1:0-32773 GCA_019434445.1 Phalangium opilio | reverse complement strand
GGTGTTATTTAACGTTAACATTCATGTTGGCAAACTAAGAATATTATGAGGCGAGACGAGACGATAGTGTTTACACTGCAAACCAGTTGTGAATGTAGTTTCAGAATTTACGGTAAACAGCCTGAAGCGTAGACTTCATTTCCTGATCTTTCCCCATGACTTATTTCTATGTCCAAGATTTATCCTTATTGGATGTGTAAATGTCGTTGCTTTACTGTATTATTCGCGTGACGTAGTCCAGGAGAGGTTCTGTAAACGGCCGTGTCTGTGGGTGTGTCTGTCTGTCTGTGGTCCGTCTTGTCTGTGTGTCTGTCTGTCTGTCCGTTGTTACACTCACGTGACCGCGTTCGCAGTTGCGTATCGGAGCAAACGTGTTTCGCCATTTCCGAACTGCTTTCACAGTCACGGAAATGGCTCCTCTACTTGAGTTCTCTCACACCACCATCTTCTGGTCTTTGTCCATCCCACACGGACGCCAGTCTGTTCTTACTGGCTTCTAATCACCACCATCTTTTGGTCTTCGTCCATCCCACACGGACACCAGTCTGTTCTTACTGGCTTCTAATCACCACCATCTTCTGTTCTTTGTCAATCCCACATTGACACCAGTCTGCACTTACACTGGCTTCTAACACCCACCATCCTCTGGTCTTCCGTCTATTCCACATAGACACCAATCTGTATCATTGGCTTCTACTTCATTATCATCGTTTGGTTTTAGGATATACGCGGCGATCAGCTAGGGTTACGAGAAACGTCTAGTCTCCCTAAGGTGGGATCGTCACCAAAGGTTTTCGCAATTGCGGTTTTTCCTTACTATTATAATGGAAACGAATCGTATATATACCCCAAAATTTGAAGAAAGCGGGCAAGAGGGGTACCCTTCACTTTAAACGTCAATATTAGCAAAGTTTGAGATGATAATAGGTATAACTTTATTTTAAACGATTTAACTATTATTAATGTTAATTATTGAAGATTAAAATAATTAAAAATAATCATATTTATTTAAATATTAAAGATAAATAATAAGAGAGAGATTATCATCGCCTCCTATGTCTACCAAGGCCCGTGCATGCGATATATTTCCTTCATCGCCTCCTATATCTATCAAGGCCCGTGCATTGTGATATACTTTTCAAAACAACAACCAAATGGGAAGCTCCTCTCAGAAACATAATAATTTCTTTTCTCTGTATATGAAATGAAAATATGGATAATATTGAGCTCCTTCTTTAATGGTATGAATCCTTGCCTGTCTATTAATATTTTACGTAGGAGTAATACAGTTTTAGCAAAGTCTAGAGAGGATAAACATAAGAGAGATTGTTTCGAAAAAAAAAATACTGTTTCCACTAATGGGTTTATACTCCTTGTTACTGTTGTATAGAGTAATCATGATAAAAGCTTAAAAAATTACGAGAGGACAGACCTTTTTTATCCTCTTGTTTAATTCTTAATAAGAATATAAAACATTTATTTTGTATCAAAAAATATTTTTTGGTGCTGAGATGGCTTTAGAAAAGTCCAAACGGTTAGGCATTGGTAAAAAAAGACATGTGTAGGATATTGGCAGAGATGATAATTGTTTTACATGTTTTAAATAAGACTGAAGCTTCCACTATTGTGTTTATGCCCCTTGTTTGTTTCACTGAAAACCATCTAGGTCTAGATAACAGGCAGACCAAAAATTTCAAAAATATATATTTAAAATCTAATCAGATACGCCCACCTAGTTGAAATAGACCTATTAAATTTCCGGGAGCCATTCTTGAGAAGTTTTCTTTGCTTGTAGGTGGTTAATTTATCTACCAGAAAATATTTGTGTTTGGAAGTTGGATATTAAGTCCAATTAAGTGGTTGTAAAGAACCAGCAGGTTTTTGCCGCTTCTTTTAGTGAGTATTCGACTTTTGTATGTAAAATGGAGGAAGATAATGTTGAGAGTAAGGATGAAATGCGGAAGCGCAAAGCGCGGGAAAGGATGAGGGCAAAAAGGTCGACGTTTTCATTGGATACTTAAGTTTATAAATCATCTCGACACGGAGAGGTAATATTTTGGTTTTCCCAACTTGTTAGTTTTGTTTGAAATCGTATGTGCAAAATAGCGCGGCCTCTCGAATTAAATCAGACAAAGATTACATAGGAAATAAATAATTCATCGGAGAAACATCGCAGGGAGAACCTTCAACATATTTTTTGTGGATAAAACATTAGGAGAATGGGGGAAAAAAAAACTAATTTTTGTACGTTTTCCGCCGGGTTTCTTAATCCAGACTTAGTTAATCGTATTACCATTACGTAAATGGGATGTATTTTCCGTATAGGAGGTTATTTAATAATGCGAAAAACAACCGAAGCCTTATAAGCGCATCTCTCGTACTATAGCGGCGCGTGTTTTATCCACTAAAAGTTTCCCGCCAAATCTCCTTTTCTTCTTCTTCCCTATCCTCGTGGCTGGATACTTGACTAGAAAATGAAATTTCAGACCTTTAAAGTATAGGCATTAATCTAGGTTCAACCCTACTATCCCGGTTTTCCGGGATATTCCACCTTAAAGGAGGGAAGTTTGATACTGGAGCGGTATAGTTGGGGAAACCATCTGTGGCGTGCTTTTACTCTCTTTCTTCAAGGTTGGGCATCATTGAGTGCCGCCATCTCTTGGTGGAAATATTTTTACTAGTTTAGTCACGTGTAAATAGTAGTTCTTGTTGCTGTAACCACCAGGTGGCACCTAAAACTTATTCCCAATCTGAAACCTAGGGGTACTGTGGCAGGGTTCATACAAATCTGAAAAACACAGGGAAAAATCTGGGAGTTTTAGAAGTTTCAGTAAAATAGCCCATTCCATTAACTACTTGTAGAGAAACCAACACACAGGGGGAAGGGCCGCCATATTAGGAGAGTTCCTTTGCGCCAAGAGGCAACGCCAGATGGAGCTCGCGTTCGCTACACGTGGGAGGCTAGCCAACTCACACTGCCGCTTGCGGTGCATGTTATCTAGCCTAATATGGGGGACCGGCCCCTGTGCTGTTTATTTTTCCTATAGGATTACAGGAATGGTCTATTCAGGGAAATTTGACTAAGTTTGCTCTGAAGGGGTTGCTTCAACTATAAAAAACCATTCCGTTGTTATTACTCCATATATATGTTTGGGGGGGGGGACTCGGGGAAATTGGTTTTACAAACGTTTTGTTAACCCTGAATATGTATTTTCTATTAGCGTATTTACTTACTTTTAGTTTAATGTAATTATTCTGGTGTTTAGCTAAAATCAAGGAATTTATTTATTTCAGGTGGGAGTAGTTTTTCGACTGAATGACGTCACGATGGACATTTCTTGGAAGGATCACGTCTGACCATCAGCGAGGGATCAAGATTTGGGCGGTCTAGTGCACGACCGAGCTGCACGGAGGATCGCGGGAACCAAACCGTACTATTCTAAACATCTAAAATGACGTCACTATGGTTCCCGAACGCGTTTGTTTTTCGCGGTATTTTTATATCGGGTTACTTAAAACTTTACGTGAACTTTGACTTTTGTGGTGCGGTTACATTTCAACTTGACGTGGATTCACGGTTATCTACGAGTTCATCGGGATGTCAAAAATAGTGGGTGAGTACATAATTTTGGGTGTTCGATAAGCAAACTTTAAGATCAGAGCGCCGCGTCCCATAGTCCCTTTCCCAGCTGTCAGGTCAGAGCGCTGCGTCCCATAGTCCCTCACCCAAATCCGCAAGGCCAATTGTAACTAGCGAGCAGTACCAAAATGTTGCGCGCACATTAACAAACTTTCAGGTCAAAGCGCAGCGTCCCATAGACCCTTTCCCTATAACACGCACATCTGGAAGTCACGTGATCATGCCACCTTGAAACATGTGAGTAAATAGAGGCCAGTCAAGTTTATTACGGTCCTACCTGGATGGTGATGCGAAACCTACGACCTGTCTATGGTGAACTTTCTATTGAACTTCAAAATAAGTCAATCGGTTGCCCAAACTGTAAAAAAATACACTTCAAGTCGCGTCGCGGGTTACTTTTAGTTGTGAACTTTTCGCGTGATAGGTTATGTTTGTGCGCGGTTTTTACATTTTTCATTATCTTTGGGCTCAATCGTCGTTAAATTGTAAGTACCCGTTTTATTAAGTGTTTTTTGTCGTTCGCTTTGTTACGTCCCCTGCGCTTTTTGCGTGATTTGGTTATTAATGACATCAGGCATCGAAGCCCCGCCTATGATAAATGTAGTATAGATTGTACAACGTGAATAAGTCCTGAACTTGTCAATTTTGTTTATCAAACCATTGCGTCGAGCAATTCAAAATATAGGTCGAAGATCATCAAGTGCACTCTGCTTAGCACCTAAACATCGTTAGGGATATTGTGAAATAAAAATTTACAGGGAATTTCAATTAAATAATTTTATGGTACGTCTCAATTTAAAACTTAGGTAAGATATCATTACAGCGCTTTAAATCCTAACTAGGATTCCTACCATTATCCAAAATTGAAGTAAAATCTAAAACAAACTTAGTTAGCTCCCTCGTGAATTTGAATTCTTTCAAATTTCTTATTAGAACCCAGCTTATTCAGGGAAATCAGGGAAATTTGTGAGGTTTGAGTGAGTTTGCTATGAAGGGGTTGCTTCAACTATGAAAAAAAAAACACTCCTGTTGTTATTACTCCATGTATGGGAAATATATGGAAAAAAACCTGAAACACTCAGGGAAATATATGGGAAAAACCTGGATAACTCATGGAAATATATGGGGAAAAACTTAAAAACTCAGGGCGCTGTTTCCAAAAGTTATATGGGTAAACTTTACTACCATGCGTGGGAGTTTGGAAGGCCCTTCTCGTGTTAACGCTATAGAGTATGATTACAACTCCAGTATAAATTTCCCTCCTCCAAGATTCCACGCGCATCGTTTAAAAGTAGTAAAAATCATTTTAGGCTAGACGCAGTCTACTTTACCCTTTTTTTAGTATGACTTTTATACCGAATTAAAGCTAAAAGGGGGGTGGCCTTGACTGGGATTAATTCCGAAATTCTTCTAATGCAGCACTAGGGAAATCAATGAATACCGCGCCGCGTGGGAAGACTGGTCTGGGTTCAGCTGCTTTTTTATTTATTTTTGTTGATGATAATAAAACGTATTAAGTAAATGCATTTTACCACCGTTAGGAAATAAAATAGGGGGGAAAAGGGGTCACCCGGAGTGTTAATTACAAATAACTGTAAAGGTTGAGCCTAATTAAGGACTTAATTAGGATCACGCTGTTAAGGGGGGGGGGGTTCTCCCCGTATCTACGCTTTCAGCTTACCTACATGTCAGGACCTGGGAAATTTAAAAAAGAAAAAAAAACGTTAAAAAGGATCCCTGGAAATATTTGGGAATTTTCTCGGAACTAATTACTTAAGCTTTTCTGAATTTTCTGGATAATTAAGGCACTTGAAAAGATTCAATTTGATTCCGCTATACACATCGGACGACGACGGCGTGTCCTTCAAGCACTTTCCGTATAACATTTAGCGCGGCGTATATATCTTTAGTTTTAAACTTTCGGGGAAGCCGGAAGAGAAGAGAAGGGAAGCAAACTTAAAATCGTCTAGCCGAAGGTCTAGCCATCCTAAATATCCGCATTTTATTATATAAATATTTTTTTTATTCAATTTTCGCTTTTGTCAATTTATTGTTTGACTGGAAAAATTTAAGCTCTTAAGTAGTCTAGCTTGAATTTCTGTCTGGGATTGGGAGAGAAAATATCGCCGTTACTACTATACTTGATGATGGCGGTGGATTTTATAATTAAACAATAGGCCAGACACGTGGATCACTTGTCCCGCCTAGCAACCGGATAGGAGGACCCCGCCCGTATCTTTAGACCCCCATAGTCCTATTACCTCGTCGAAAGCCAGCCAACTGTCTACAGTCTAGACGCTAGACGTATTCGCCACGAAAAATAATTGCGTCCATAAAATAGACACCCGCCAGAGCAGCGTATCCAATCCACCTACAGCACCCGGAACCCGAGGGTTGGTTGAGGGGTCATTTTAAAAAACCCTTCCTCTCCAGCGCACTGTTTCCCCGCCAAATTTAAGACCAGTTAAAGCCGCAGTTTCTATGGCCTGGGTGTATGCCACGAGTTTTAGGCATTCAGACATTGTACGTTTTCCCAAGTCCCAACTCGGTTCCAGAGAAGAAAAAAAAACCATCCTTGTTTTCCCGCCAAATATATGGATCTCCCGCCTGTTTCTGGGCCCCCATGAGCTTGCTTAGAGTATATCTCGAGTTAGGGGTGTTAGTTTTAAGCGAGCTTGTAGTAAACGGAACACTTTACCTCCAAATTAAAGGATCTCCAGCCCCGGTTTCTGGGGGTCCATCGTGAAACTGGGCACCCTTTCGCGCCGGCCCAGTACCGAGTCTCCCAGAGACCCAGACATTCGGGGGTCCAATAGGGGAACGCCTTTAACCGATTGGGCCTGGAGAAAATTCCCGGGGATCGAGCGCTCTTAGCTATATTTAGAAAACGAGCCGTCTCGCCTACGTCTGTAGAGGGCCAAGTCTCTCTCCTCTCCTCTCTCTCTCTCTCTCGCTCTCTCTCCAAGTTTCTGGGGGAATCCTAAGACCTTTTGCGGAAGATCAAGAGGAGTGTTGGAGGGAGAAGCTAGCGTTTTAGGAGGCCCAGACTTCTCCGAAAAGTTTTGTTACGGGGATCATTTTCCAATGAGCAGTCTTTTATAACCTAGCCATGGCTAGACGTCTTGGGTTTTAGGAATCGAATGTGCGGAGGTTTTAAGACACTTTGACTTGTCTTACTGTGTGGGGAATTCCAAATGAGACTTGGATGAGTGAGACACAAGGGGAATTATACCGCGTGCTGTGGAGAGGAGTTTTGAGGTATGGGTGGGAAGGAAGAAAGATCTAAGGGTGAAGGCGCGCGTGCAAATGCTATTCTTATCATTCTTTATCTGCAATGTCAAGTTCTGCTTACTATTCTGGGATTTGAGAGAAAAAGTTCCGAGACACGCTGTTCTGTTTTTGTCGAGTTTGCAATACCCGTAAAGTTTTGCCTAAGAGAGAGTGAAACGCTTGAAAATAACCTTAAAGTGATTCTTAAATAATGTCAGAGATTTAATTATATTGATAATGAAAATAATTATACTTGTAACTATATTCATATGAATTTTGACGTCAATGTATTTTTTTCTCTTCAAACGGATGACGTACGGTTTTGAAATTAATTTTTTGATTTAATCTTTAATTTCTGGTTTTATCAAGGCCTCAGTTGATAAAACGTAAATGAAATTATAACGATTTTAGTTTAAAAAGATTTAAATGAAAATACGTCGTAACATTTTGTACATTTGAGTCTGCTGTTCATATGAATTTTAAAAATTGTTCGATTTAATTAACCATCAGAACTATACAAACATTAATTAATTATTTTTTTAATGTCGTTTCATCCTCTCTTTTAAGGGCTATCCATGATTATTAGTCTGAACTCTAATTCTCCTACCAAGTATCTGGATATAAATATTATTATTGCGTGTCTTCTAGCTTTCAAGTTTAGCAGGAGTACGCGGTTTTTATTTTTAGATTTTTAACGATTTTATATTTCGATGCATTCGGCCTTGCTATTTTCTGACGCTTGGAGAAGGGGAGGCTATTACAATTTTGTTACACTTGTAACCGTTACACCAATGTGTGGGTTCTTAAATATTTTTTCTACTTTTTTTTCTTTCTTTCTACTTCTCGCGTTTCCTCCTTTAGCTGTTCCGGCCCTGGAATTTAAGGGCGCTGGAATTCCTTTCTTTTTTCTTGTTTCTTTCCAGCCCCCTCCCCCCATCCTTTTGTTTTAACGGCGAGAAAAATGGAGTGTGGTGTGTGTTAGAGCTAGGGGTCGAAGGATATCAAAGAAAAAGAATTGTTTTAGTTCGTACTTGGAGTTTAAAAACGATTGTTTTGTTATTATTTACTAGAATTGAATTTCCCATGCACAGTGATTCTATCTGTATGATTTCTTGTGATTCACAAAATAGTGCTTTCGTGCCTTCCCCCCCCCCAATATTTCACGAGATTTCCTCGGGTCTCGTGAGATTGAAGTATCTCCGTGAAATTCCCTCAGATTTCACGAGATTCCTCCAACCCGGCCTTATCACTTGAATCATACGAATTTTGAGTATGGAATTCACCAAAGTCTTTTCTCGCGTTTACATTATAATATTTCGTGAGATTGTAGTCGTATACGTCCGTGAAATTTCACTATAATATATTTCGTGAGATTGTAGTCGTATACGTCCGTGAAATTTCACGAGATTTAATTAAATCGATAGTTTTCTTCTTAATTACCTGATTGAATTTCCCATGCACGGTGAATCTCTCTGTAAGATTTCTCGTTTTTCTCTAAATAATGTTTTCGCGTTCCCCCCCCCCATATTTCACGAGATTTCCTCCGGTCTCGTGAGATTGAAATATATCCGTGAAATTCCCTCAAATTTCACGAGGTTCCCCTACCCGGCCTTATCACTTAAATGATACTGATTTCGAGCAAGAGATTCACCTGAGCCTTTTTCCGCGTTTCCATTATAATATTTCACGAGATTTCCTGCGGTTTCGTGAGATTATAAACGTATACGTCCGTGAAATTTCACGAGATTTAATTAAATCGATTGTTTCTACTGAATTACCTGATAGAATTTCCTATGCTCGCTGAATCTCCATGTAAGATTTCTCGCTATTCTCAAAATATTGTTTTCGCGACCCCACCCCCAATATTTCACGAGATTTCCTCCGGTCTCGTGAGATTGAAATATATCCGTGAAATTCCCTCAAATTTCACGAGATTCCTCCTACTCCGGCCTTATCACTTAAATGATCATACTGATTTCGAGCAGGAGATTCACCTGAGCCTCTAGTCGCGTTATTATTATTATATTTCACGAGATTGCCTGCGATTTCGTGAGATTGTAAGCGTATACGTCCGTGAAATTTCACGAGATTTAATTAAATTTTACCTTAAATATCATGTGCGATGAGTTCAAAAGAATAATATAAACTTTTGACCACCACCGAAAAAAAACTTTGATATAAAACTCCTATATGAAAGAAGTGCGAACTTAACTTATGAAGCAGAAGAAGAAAAGAAAAATATAAATTTGGAATGATTGTGTTCAGTCCTCCTTCGCTCCGCGCATACCGCATTCCTTCTTTTCTCCATCGAAAGAAAAGTTTTCCCCATCTCTCTCTCTCACTCTCCCAATTCCTCGCTCCTTGCCACCTTCAGCTTCCGAATTTTCTTCTTCCTTTTTAAAGAAGAAAGAGGAACGAGAGAGAGAGAGAGAGAGAGAGAGAGAGAGAGAGAGAGAGAGAGAGAGAGAGAGAGAGAGAGAAAATAAAATTATTTCACATCTTACGTTTCATTCCTGACCTACTTTTCTTCGCGTATTATTACTTCTGTTTCACGTGAGGCAGTTTACTTGTCGGGAATTTTGGCGCGTTCCTGTAAGCCAAGCTATATACTGGGCGACAAAGTTTGAGTGGCAGTAGAAAGCGAAACCACGTTGCTTCCTAGTCTAGTTACACAGGGTTCATACAAACCTGGAAAAATCAAGGAAATAAATAGTTGACAAAAACCTCAGGGAAATTTGCGTCAAACAAGGGCCGAGTAATTAAGCAAAATGTTCATAAACATACCCTCCATAGGATTAACATTACACTAAACTTTGGAGGCTCATAACTCTGGTTTTATTAGAGATACGGGGATTTCCTTTGATTATGTAATAGTCATATTTGCCCCCCCCTCCTTCGTTAACATTTGCACCATAGGATACTCCATATACGGGAAAAACTTGGAAAATTCAGGGAAGTATGCGGGGAAAAACCTGGAAATCTCAGGGAAATTTGTTTTCCAAAAGTTGTATGAACCCTGTCAGATTATGTTCATCCTTGACTGGTAACTGTTCTACCCCTCGGAAGAGAAATTTTATTATACGTCCTTTTGGTCATTTTTATGAATTTAGGAAATTAAATCTGTTACATTGTAGAAAAATCTATTTTTGGGATTGAGTAAAAAATTGGGGGAAGGGGGTTAGAAGTTATGAATTCCATGTTCCGTTTAGCCTAACCATACGGTTTTAATTTCGAATGAGTACCGTCTTATTCCTCCAGTAAGAGTGAGTGAGTGAGTGGTAGCTGGCCCTCGACCCAATTTAGCTAATTTAATACAAGACTGCTTGGAGTCTAGCTCGTTTATCGATTTTGGTTTGTTCAAATTTTTCTCCTCGTTCCTTCCCTTTCGCTTCTGAACTCTCTCTCTCTCAGATCTCTCCTTCCGGAAATTCGACCTATATTTTCTAACTTTCGGTAAATTCCTAAATGTAGGGCACTAGGCCCCTTGGAAACGCTTCAACGTTATAGCTTCTGTGGAAGGCGCGGAAGTAACTCTATAGGGGTAGGGTTTTTTTTGAAAGATTTAGGTTGACTTCAATTTTCGTTTAAAATATTTATTTCCGGGGTGAAGCTTTTAGTGGATAATTGTTTTGGGCTGTTAGAATTAATTTTAGTAATTAATCTTTGCGAAAAAAAGGAGATAAATATTATACAGTGTTACAAAAAGGGTGGTAGGACAGTGCGGGTTGATTTTGAGTAGAAAATGTAACATCTGTGATATTTTGCTGTAAGCGCCATTGTTTTCAAGTTATGTTTGGAGTGTTTTGCGGGTGACCCCTTAATTAAAGTAGAAATCGTTGTCTAAATCAGTTTCTTATGTAAATTTAAGGGGTCATCTGTAAAATACTCCAATCAACCTACTTGTAAACGTAGGCCTTTTCGACTCAAAATTTATTTCCCATAGAACCATCCCACTGTACTTCGGTCCTAAGAACCCTTTTAGAAACACCCTGTATAATGTTCCTTATTCTCATTAATCTACTAAGATGCTTGAACATTAGGATGTTATGATCCCCTTCCCTTTACCTAGCATATTTAAGCGCCTTTTTCTTTATATCTGATGATGCTGAAGCGAGTTTTTCCCGCTCGCGCGCGAAACTGCCAAAAAGTATCCCAATTTAGTAGATAGTTTTTTTCTCTTGTACCTTACGTTATAATGAGCTACTACGCGATTGCACTGTACCAAAGTGTAGAACGTCATTTACACCATAGCTATCCCTTTTTCCAAAAATGCGGGAGAAACTTTAATCAACGCTGATCTTTCTAGTTCGCTCCCTTCAATACAGTTCATCCCATTATACGTATTCATTACTGAAAAACGCTGTTCTCGTATTTAGAAAATTCGTGGGCGTAGTTAACGTTCTCAGGGAATTTTTGCTAGTGAAACGTTACGACGCGGACTTTAATGCTGTATGAGTTTATGTTATTTTTCCGTACTTCGGGGATTCCAAACACGACGCTCGCGCGTTATGAGCTAGCTATAGTTGATCCTCGCTCCATCCACTATATACGCAGCCTCTTCCTTCATCTTTCGTATTTAGGGATGAAAATGGGAGAATTAGGCCGGGGCCCTTATCCATTCGCGAATCATTTTCAAGTGGAGTTTCAACCGTAAGAAAAGGCTGGGAAGAAGTGGATGTAGGATATTAGCGGGATGACTTAAATATAGAACAAGATTGAATTTATTAAGTTATTTCCAAGAATATTTGCAATGATTTGAATTAATTTATTTCAAGCTACGAGATGCTTATTTTTATTAATTAATTATTATGGTTTATGGGTGATTTTCAATATGATTCCTTAAGAATTTGAATTGTTTATTTCGCGTATTGTTCCGCCCCCATATTTCACGAGATTTCCTGCGGTTTCGTGAGATTCTTATTCCGTGAAATTCGCCTCAAATTTCACGTGACTCCTAATTATACTCGCGAGAATTTAAAACTGGTTTCGTTTGAATCACCGTAATAAACCATACAGTCGATCGAGAACTTCGAAGATTTCAATATATGAGCGGAAGTTTAATTTCCACTGATTTCAACTATATTCTTGGCAATTCTGAATAAATTCCGCAATTGGAAAACAAGCAACAAAAACATGGCATATATATAAGTTGCTATCCCACGTGACATGCCGCTTTCGGTTTATTTTGGGTAGTTTTACCGACGCGGGGACTGCTAGTCTTTGAATTAGGGGAAATGGTCCATCATTGTGGGCGTCAAAACAAGGGTATTATAGTGGATGTAGTCTCGGTGTATCGCTAGATCCCCTGGAAAAATAAAGGATTTATGCTAAAAACAACAGGCTAAGGATGTGTTATACGTTATATTTTCTCAACCGTAGCATGGTCTTCTTGTTAGGACAAGGCTATAGCATATAGAGACCATTTGCTCTGAAAGTGGGCGCGAGTGCATGCGAGACATTTTCGTAGCTGTTCCTGGGATTGCGGGACTTAACTCTTAAGACCTAAGACCGATACGGATTTTTGGGTGTTTTTCTAGCCTTCTTCTTATAAGCGTGGGCGAAATATGAGGACTCGGTTGCGTTAGGGATGTTTATAGGGATTTGTACTATTTTCGTACATCGTGACATTTTTCGCGGATATTTTTTTAAAGAGAAGTTGAAATGCTGTCTAGCTTTAAAGGGAGGTAACATATAGCTTTTTGCCCTGTAGCAAAAAAAATCAACGGATGAAAATAACTGAAATATATCCCCTGAACAAGAGTCAAGACAATCTCAATAGTGATGCATTCTCCCTTATGAAATGCGTAGGTATAGACCCCATGCTAGGCTCGTGATCCTAGACGGGATAAAATTACCCTTATTTGTAGGCCTGGGTATATCGGTATTTTTGGCTCGTGCCGAGTCGTGATTGGCCTATCATGGTCCCCTAATAAGCCAAGGGTACATTATGGTAGGTTAGTTTTCCTCCGGGCCCAACTTCCCGACTGTTTCAGTCTAGTTCGTGTTTGGCATAAGTCGCGCTCCCCCCGTTTTACTCTCCTCCAAAACTCCTACACTTCTCTCTCTCTCTCCTCTTCCGTCAATCTCGTCGGCTTCTTTTACGCCGAAAAACGCGCGTCTTTCCTCAAATGACACGTGCCACGGGATCGAAACCCAAGAAGCTATAGTCAGAACTCAGACGTCACGTGATATATATATATTTTTTCTTTCCTCTACTCTACTTTTCTTCCCTTTACATCTTTTCCGGATCTTTTTTTGGCGCGAGAGTTGGTTTGGAGAAAGAGAGGTAGAGCGCGCGCGCGCGCCATCAACCTTTCTGCGGGTCCTTCTCTGGCGAAGGCACCAGCTAGGCAGCCATCATCGCGCATGGTCACCCTTCTCGCACCCTTATAAGCGCCCCTCGCTTAAAGATTGCCCGATTTCCTTAGTCGATAATCTAGCTGGATTTTTTTCTTCTTCTCCTATTTCTTTCGGTTTGGGGTCCATTGTCCCCTTATGAGAGTGCAATATGCTGGGTGTTATTCCTTCCTCGATGTATTAAGTATCCAAAGCCAATGAATTGACGTGAAACTTTCTTAGGTTGTTTTCTTCACTCTGTCGCATATAATTTTAACACTATCATCTCGTAACTCCTTTTTTACGATTGCAAGTGCGCAGAATGCATTGAACGCTTATGTTATACACCGTCTCGTATAGAAAATTTAGAAATAGGGCGGGATAGATTTCTCGCGTCGTACGTGTTGCAAACTCGGACTGAAACGCTATACCGACTTAACTATACGATGTACATCAGTCAAACGACTTCTAGCGCCCTTTTGCTCCTGTGGCTAATACTGATCCATATAGCTTCCATCTCTCTCTATATATATACGTCTACTTATATTTTTATTTTACCTCGAATTGACAATTCGTACGATGCTGGTCCCTGGTTATTTTAATTCTAAATAATTCAGCCTTCTGTTGTGTTAGACCTTTAGATTGGAATAGGGTTTATAGTTTCCCGGTTTTTTTTTTTCTTTCTACTTCATCCACCGCGGGCTATCGACTCGGGGGATCTGTTTTGGGGGAAGAGAAGAAAAAAAAGCGCGGGAAAAAATCCCCCGAAAGACATTATTCGGGGGTTTTACCCAGGGCCTCGTTCTGGAACATCATTGAATTCTCGATCTTTTTTTTTTTCCTCATACCTTACCCTTACTCCTCTGTAGGCCAAAAATAGACTCGCTGTTAGATGAAGTGTAGTATTCACGAGATGCCCTCGGTGGCAATTTTTATACTGACAGACTCTAAGTTTGGTTGTATAAGACGCCTTTTAATTGTCGGTACTCTAGATTATCCTTGGCATATCCCTCTTTGGGATTAATACCCGAGAAGCGTGCTCGCTTTTTGAAAAGAACTATATAGTAAGAAAATAATTCCATACGCGTACATGAGAGGATCAAGGGGAAGCTCCCCTTAAAAAAGAAGGTAGCGTTATTATAAGAGTCAACTTTTCTCTCTCTTTTTCGATATTTTGCTGATAATTTTAGTTTTTGAACGATCGCTTTTAGGGATAATGTTTAGGCTTTGCCAGGGTTTCTTTTGTGATATTTTTTTGTTCATTTATTTTAGACTTAGGAGAGTATAACAACAGGGTATTAGGAAGCCCGTAGTTACCGAAATAATTGAGAATATTATCAAAATACCTTATTATATATAAATATATTTTTTACCAGAAGTCATACAGGGTTGTTTCTGAAAATATTCGTCAGATATTATGGCCCTGTGTTCTTTTGGAGATTTCGGGTCGAAAGTGTAACTTATATGATTTTTTTGCCCTAAGGGCCACAGTTTACAAGTTGTGATTGGAGTGTTTTACGTTTAAATTTAATTAAGAAAACCGAAAAACTATGATTTCTAATTTAATTAAGATTTCATCCGTATTACATTCTAATTATAACTTGAAAACGATGGCCCTTAGGGCAAACTGCCATAGAAGTTACATTTTCGACTTGAAATCGTAAAAAGAACATCCCCCTTAATTTCAAAAGCATCCTATATTTATCAGTATAACGTTAAATAATAGTTATTAATTAAGTTTCCAATTTTATTTATAACTTAATCGAGAATCTGTATTTTTCTTAGAGAAGCCAACATCCAGGGGCAAACTCGATAATGTTATTCCTATGAGCCCCTGTAAAACTACTTACCCGCATTACGCTGGTGCACTCTTTTTTTGAATTACGATTCATTATATCTATTTAACGGAATGATATTTTTGGAGTTTAAACTCCTCCTTCAATTAAAATGTTGTCTAATGGGTTTTAACTCCGTAACCGCCTGTCGTGGAATTTTCCTGTCTAGGATTGAAGGGTGATAAAATTGGAAGGTCTAAAAAACTGCCAGGAAATGAGAGCGGAAACCCCTTTTTCTCTCGCAAAGATTTTTTTTATATTGGATGAAGTTTAGTTCCGAAGTTCTCTTCTTTTACTCCTTATTATCCGGGACGGGAACTACCACGGCTGATATTGGCAGTTGGCCCCTAAAATTTCCCGCCAAATTTCATCTAGCGCGTGCCATTCGCGCGCCCCTTTTTTTTTCCACCGTCCATAACCTTCATCCTTTATTTTTTTCACTCTCTCTCTCTCTCTCTCTCTCTCTCTCTCTCTCTCTCTCTCTCTCTCTCTCTCTCTCTTTCTCTCTCTCTCACTCTCTCTCTCCCGCAATTCCCGTCATCAAGCTCGCGCTTGATTTACGCCTCATCCTGGCGCTCTTCAATTAGAGAGGTTAAGTTAAGCTTTAAATTCTTTCCATTGCCCGTATTATTATTTTTTTTCTTCTCTATAAATTCCTTAACTTAACTATTCCCCTTTCGCCAACGTGTCAAGATTTTTATTTCCCGCCTTTTTTTTTTCCTTTTTAAATGAAAACCGCCGCGTGCTAAAAGCGAAAGCTCTCCAGAGTCACGATCTTCCCGCCATTATATTTCGCTTGACATTTCGCGCGTGCGATGATGGCGCGAGAAAGGTCAATATGGGGGCACGAGGAGAGAGCGCAAAGTGCGCGCGCGACAAAAGGCTTAGCAAAAGGGGTGACATTTTCGACAAAACTTTTATGTCAAACGAATTGAGATAGGTCGAGGAGAGGGATGAGGAAAGACTAGAAGAGATTTTAATGAGACGGATTTTATTTTATTTTGACGAAAAGTGCCATCCTATTATATTCAATTTAAAACTGGAGATTATGTTCTTTATTTTATTACTTCAAAAGTAGGTTCATTTTAAAAGCAATTTAGTCTATAGCCAACGTGACTCCCAGGCCGCACCTCTTTTAAATTTACATAAAATATAGATAAAATTTAAATCCACAATTTTTCTATTTCAAAATCCCTGAATGTAAAATTCGAAAGAAATATAGACCTCTTTCTTTTTTCTCTCTTTCTTCTTCTTTTTTGACCTAATCAATCTAAATATTTAAATTTCGGAAATAAAATACGATTCCCACAAAACTATCGGATATTTTAATCTCTTTCTAGAAATAAGATATCGGAAGGAAAAGTAAAATATAATATCCATAATCGGAAGTAAATAAATTATTTTAAGGGAATTGATAGAGAATATATCCTACAATATTTTATTGGAATTTAAAAATACATCACACTTCTATCTATTTTCCGAAATTGAAAATTATACCGGTATATTATATCTATCAGAAAGGGAAGATTAGAAAATGGAATATATATACAGGGTGTTTGTGAAAAGTCCATCAATAATGAAAGGGCGTATTTATTGGGCCATTTTGAGTCGAAAATGTTCTATGACATTTTTCCGTTCGGGCCACTGTTTTCAAGTTATGATTGGAGTAATTTACGGATGACCCCTTAAATTTAATTAAGAAATTGAAAGACAGCGCTAATTTAATGAAGGGGTCATCCCTAAAATATTCAAATCATAACTCGAAAACCGTGGCTCGGACGGCAAAATGTCATAGAACATTTTCGACTCAAAATGGCCCAATAAATACGCCCTTTCATTATTGATGGACCTTTCACAAACACCCTGTATATGGGACGATCGAGCGCCACCAATTCTGGTTTCATCAGACAATTCATCCCCCCTTTTTATGCCCTTTCTCGATCAAACTCGGTGTATATAGTACGTGTATGTATAGTCACTCTCATCTGTCAGAATCGTTACTGACATTAATGCGTAGGCCTAACTTGGCCTCTCGTTCGTTCTACGTCACTGTCTTTTAGTTCCTTCCATCTCGGGCTCGCGCTCTTTATCCTTGGGTCTTTTCCGCGAGAGTCAAAAGCGCGCGCTTTAGAGAAGCGAGACTCGGAGAGAGAGAGAGCCCGAGATGATGAGAATATTGGTCTACTTTAGCGCGTAGGGGTATATTGGGGACTTCGCTTCTTCTTCCTCTGGTAGACATTCTGGCCCCCATAAATTTCGACCCCCCCCTCTTTTCTATCCCGCTTTACTCCTCTGTCGTCTCTCTCTTTATCCAAGATTCATCGCGCAAGCGCGTAGCTTTCTCTCTACTACTTCATCGTGAAGGTCGTATAGCGGTACTTTTCAGCGGCGCGTCGAACCTTCGGTGCATCCGCACTTTTGGGGGGCTCCATTTTCCCGCCTCTTATGTCTTTGGCTCGCTCTTCTTCTCGGCTCTTTCTTTAACACCGGGTTTCTCTCTCTCTCTCTCTCTCTCGCTCGCCTCTTCCTCCATAACGGGTTAATCGGATTTTTTTCTTCTTCTGGAGGGAGTGAGAGTATCCACTGGAGAAATGCAGCTAGCGTATTTTACCGCAATGTAAAATGGTCGTAACTATATACATCGCTTCCTTTTTTTTTAATCCACTTTATAATTGGTAATTGGGTCTCGGGTTTCTTTACGCGATGCTTTGTTGCCGATCCAAGGAAAGAGAACAAAATAATAAAAAGCTTGATGGGAAATATAGCTTTTTATCTTAGTCATTGTTGGTTATATAGGAATAAAAATAGACCATTTTGATATGAGTGGAGAGCGAGTTCGTATTGGTACCCTTAACGTTATATATATATTTTTCCAGTTAAATTGGGTTCCTTGGCTGCAATAGATGGTTGCGGAAATGTGTTACCGGTCATTTGTGACTCGTGCAATTGAATTGCTATCTACAACAACAGTCTGAAAAGGTTGTAGGATTCTGTTCGATTCAGTAATTATCATTGAGTTTCAAACCTGGATACATGTAGGAGATGCTCTAATGATAAATTACTTGCAACACTGAAGCGTTGTTGAAGTTAAGAAACGTGGGAATTAAAGATGCTCTTGCCCATTTAGTGCACACTATTGGTTTTGGTTGGATAAATAGACCATTTTGACATAAGTAAAGAGCCATTTCGTCTAGAGACCCTCAATGTGCATTTTTTTCTTTTATGCAAATAAATTAAGTTCTAGTTTTATCAACTCCTGCATTGATATAACGTAAATGAAATTAATTTTATCTACTCCATTTGAATTAATTATCCCATTTTTTTTCTTAATTACGAATGTCTAATAGATAGTGTGTACTAAAGGGTCTAGAGTAATTTCCTTCCCTCGTTTCTTAACTTTAACCGCGCTTCAGTGTTGCCAGTAATTTGTTATTAGAGCATCTCCTGCATGTATCCAGGTTTGCAACTGAATAATAATTACTTATTCGAACACAGAATTCTACGAGGTCTTCAGTCTGTTATAGTAGATAGCATTTTGAATTGCGCGAGTCACAAATGACTGGCAGTTACACTTGAATGGCAGACTTTCGGGTTGTACCAAAACTCAGATAATTTTATTTATTTGTTTATTTGCACTTAATGCTTACTAGCTCTCTCTCTTTTTTTAAGGAAAAACGGGTGAGAGGAGGAAATGAGTAGAGGAGAGGAACTGGGAAGTAAAGTTGGGCTTTACCAGCATGCACTGGGCGGTGAAAGTGGTTTCACGGAGAGAGCAACGAGCGCCTGCATTTTTTTTTTAACCCCTTTTTCTGCTTTTTCCCTCGCGTTTTTTGCGCCCATTTCTCTCCTTCTATAATAAGTTTAATGCGACCCGGATTTTTAGTCCACCCTTCTCTCGTCTAATAAGCTACGGATTAAGGGGGGGAGAGGAGCTATAGCTAGAGAGAGACCCGGGCTGCCTATATAGCTGACAGACGGACCAACGACGGCGCTGGCGCTGTTTGGTTATCTGGGCGTTTTCCATAAAAAAAAATAAAATGGGAAAAATCCCGGCTGGGGCCCGAACTTCCCCGGGAATAGACCTTATTTCCGGATGAGAGGGGCAATGGGGAGGGGGTATAGAAAAATATTGGATGTATTTACGTGCACCTTTGAATTAATTTGCATTTTATGTGTGTGACAAAGACGAAAGGACTATAATGTTCTCCGAAGTTGTCTGTCTAGGTTATTTATTTGCATGGTTTTTTTAAGTACTTCATAAACAGGCTATTAATATTAGTTTTGTAGATCAGCCAATAGAGCTACTAGGAATAAATGCCATGACGTCATATATTTATATCAGTTAGGTGTAAATCAATATATGGTTCGGATAATAGATCAATTTAAATTTTTATCGTTTCGTACTTTCGAAAATTGGCAATCGTGGTTTCCCAAAATTGACCTACAGCAACTTGGGAAAGTGTAGGACTCGTTATTGACGGCGTTCAGCAATGAAAACCATTCACACGTACATTTACGTAACCAGTATCTTTGGTGTACGCGCTAAACGTCCTTGTGTGACGTCGACAAAAAAGAGTAATTACATCCATGGAGAAACAAGACGCGAATTGCCCAAACAATTTTGCGAATCATCAATTAAATTGGCCTACAACGTCTTTTGACGTCACGTCGTCCCGTAGCTCCTCCCTCCTGAAAAAATATATATTTATTTTGCTTTCAAAAATTTCTTAATTGGCTCGGTTTTTTGACGAGATGAAATATATCTGCAAGCCCGGTACAATTTACCATAAATTTTAACGGAGCGCGATAGGATATATGGATACTTTTTATTTTTGGAAGAAAAATTGTACAGTTATTTTAGGGCTCGCACCCTTCTCGTACTAGCTAGGGTGGTGGAATACACATTGTGGCAGATTTATGTTCATTCGTCTTTGAAAAATTGCTTTCAAATATTTTCGAACGCGTACGTACTGTACTGTACGTCTAGGAGAGAGAGGGAGAGATACCATGGCTCTATAACTGTTAAGATTGGAGGCCGAAAAATGAGTAGAAAGAGAGAGATATAGCTTCCATTTACCGAACCTTATAGGAAAAACTTTCTCTCTTTTTTTTACGAGCGTCCCCTTCTAAAAACGTGGCTACTCGCCTTAATTCCGTCTTTTCTTCTATACACGAAGGAAAAATAAATATCACGTACTACAGCACCCTTAAAATAAATCTTGGCCTAAAATAAGCTTACACCTTTTTTAAGCCTAAACACGAGTGTTAGTAGTAGTAGGTCTGGAGATTTTATAGAGAAAAAATAATATCAAGGAGAATTAAGTTAAGATTGGAGGCGAAATTTTGAAGGTTTGAAGTATAATAGTTCGTGTTAATATTATTACAATTGTTCTCTCTGACGTCATGAAGGAATAATTCATTTGTTTTTTTCTAAATATGTCCCTATTAGTTAATTAATACAATTAATTTCTGGTTTTATCAAGGCCTCAGTTGATAAAACGTAAATGAAATTAATTTAAAGTTCAGTTAAATTTACATTTTAAATAATATTTTATTGAAATTATTCTGGAGTGACGTCTGATCATAGCTTAAATTAAATTAAGAGTATCAGCCTAAACTTGACATAACTCGTGCTTATTCTTAAAGTAAGTGGATGGTGTAGTAGTAGTAGGTCTGGAGATTTCATAAAATAATTAAGGAGAAATTAAGATTGGAGGCGAAATTTGAAGTCTAATAATTCGTGTTAATATTATTACAATTGTTCTCTCTGACGTCATGAAGGAATAATTCATTTGTTTTTCAAATCATGTCCCTATTAATTAATATAATTAATTTCTGGTTTTATCAAGACCTCGGTTGATAAAACGTAAATGAAATTAATTTAGCTTTTCCTTAAATTTTCATTTTAAATAATATTTTATTTAAATTATTCTGGAGTGACGTCGCATCATATTTAAATAGCTCAAATTAAAATGACATAATCTTAGCCTTTTTTCTCGAAGAAGGTGGATGGGTGTTGTAGTACGTCTGGAGATTTTGTGGAAAGAAATAAAGGAGAAATTGAGATTGGAGGCGAAATTTGAAGTCTAATAATTCGTTTAAATATTATTACAATTGTTCTCTCTGACATCATGAAGGAATAATTTGTTTTTCTAATCATGTCCCTATTAAATAATATAATTAATTTCTGGTTTTATCAAGGCCACAGTTGATAAAACGTAAATGAAATTAATTTAAAGTTCCCTTAATTTATATTATAACTAATATTTTATTTAAATTATTCTGGAGTGACGTCGCATCATATTTAAATAGCTCAAATTAAAATGACATAATCTTAGCCTTTTTTCTCGAAGAAGGTGGATGGGTGTTGTAGTACGTCTGGAGATTTTGTGGAAAGAAATAAAGGAGAAATTGAGATTGGAGGCGAAATTTGAAGTCTAATAATTCGTTTAAATATTATTACAATTGTTCTCTCTGACATCATGAAGGAATAATTTGTTTTTCTAATCATGTCCCTATTAAATAATATAATTAATTTCTGGTTTTATCAAGGCCACAGTTGATAAAACGTAAATGAAATTAATTTAAAGTTCCCTTAATTTATATTATAACTAATATTTTATTTAAATTATTCTGGAGTGACGTCGCATCATATTTAAATAGCTCAAATTAAAATGACATAAGCTTAGCCTTTTTTCTCGAAGAAGGTGGATGGGTGTTGTAGTACGTCTGGAGATTTTGTGGAAAGAAATAAAGGAGAAATTGAGATTGGAGGCGAAATTTGAAGTCTAATAATTCGTTTAAATATTATTACAATTGTTCTCTCTGACATCATGAAGGAATAATTTGTTTTTCTAATCAAGCGTCTGTCCCTATTAAATAATATAATTAATTTCTGGTTTTATCAAGGCCACAGTTGATAAAACGTAAATGAAATTAATTTAAAGTTCCTTAATTTATATTATAACTAATATTTTATTTAAATTATTCTGGAGTGACGTCGCATCATATTTAAATAGCTCAAATTAAAATGACATAATCTTAGCCTTTTTTCTCGAAGAAGGTGGATGGGTGTTGTAGTACGTCTGGAGATTTTGTGGAAAGAAATAAAGGAGAAATTGAGATTGGAGGCGAAATTTGAAGTCTAATAATTCGTTTAAATATTATTACAATTGTTCTCTCTGACATCATGAAGGAATAATTTGTTTTTCTAATCATGTCCCTATTAAATAATATAATTAATTTCTGGTTTTATCAAGGCCACAGTTGATAAAACGTAAATGAAATTAATTTAAAGTTCCCTTAATTTATATTATAACTAATATTTTATTTAAATTATTCTGGAGTGACGTCGCATCATATTTAAATAGCTCAAATTAAAATGATATAATCTTAGCCTTTTTTCTCGAAGAAGGTGGATGGGTGTTGTAGTACGTCTGGAGATTTTGTGGAAAGAAATAAAGGAGAAATTGAGATTGGAGGCGAAATTTGAAGTCTAATAATTCGTTTAAATATTATTACAATTGTTCTCTCTGACATCATGAAGGAATAATTTGTTTTTCTAATCATGTCCCTATTAAATAATATAATTAATTTCTGGTTTTATCAAGGCCTCAGTTGATGAAACGTAAATGAAATTAATTTAAAGTTCCCTTAAATGTATATTATAAATAATATTTTATTTAAATTATTCTGGTGTGACGTCTCATCATATTTAAATAACTCAAATTAAATTAAGACATAATCCGAGCCTTCTTCTCGAAGAAGGTGGATGTACTGTAATACCTCGAATTCGCCTCCTATTGTTAAACCTCCTTGTAACGGAGCACACGCGGCATCGGGGGTATTTACCCCCCCCCCCGCCCAAATCTTTATACCCACCCCGCGCGTTTTGTTGTACACGCTTTAAATAAATGACCCTATCCTTTAGTCCACGTAATTCCCCTAAATTCATCCCCATCCTCTCTTGGCTCATCCGGAGAGCTCCTCTCTCCAATAAATTTTTTTCACTCTCTCTTTCTCTCTCTCTCGTACCGGCGGGCGCGGTTTGATTTCTCTTTTTAAATGGATTGTATCGAAATTCGAAGCAATTTCCCAATCCCGTTGTTACCTTATCTATTGTATCTATTTTACCGCGGAAAAATTCGCGGCGGTAACAAAAAGATTTAGAGATCATTTGGATTGAAATATCACCATCACCACCGTCAGTCAGCCCATTTTCTAGTGTTTTTATTATTTATTTATATTTTGGAAAGAGAGATTTATCGTTAGTTGTTTAGAATTTTCGCCTTTTTGCGGGGAAAAGCCATCCGCAGCTTTTAGAGGTTTTAAATACAGGGGAAAAATGGCGGGAAAGAGAAATAATATCCTCTTTCTACTTGCTGCTCCACTCCACTCTCTCCAACCGCCTTTCATCTTCCTTATAAACTTTGTTTCTAACCTTTAAGAGATTTTAGCACCCAAGCGCGGCTTTGAGTTAGTAACTGCTTAGAATTTTACACTTTGTATCAAAGCCACGTGGTCGCGCGGTGATGTTGGTTGGTCCCAGGATGAAGGGTCGATTTTAAAGCGGTATATATATAGTATAGCCTCTTATCCGAAACCCTTTTGCGCTGGAAAGGCAGAACGTTAAATATTTACGGCTTTTGGCTCCGCTTCTCGAAACCTTTTCCCCCATGGTGCACTCCTCCTATATAGAGAAACAAAAGAGCAATAGGGAAGCCGCGCCGCGCTCCTAAAATAATTATGGCATCTCTCTCTCTCTCTCTCTCGCTCGCTCGCTCTCCTCGCTTCGGAGATCATTAGACAGATTAAGCTAACCTAAGCGGTATACGGAATAAATAAAGATTCTAGAATAGCAGCTATGGGTACAAAAGGGTTTCTTCGTCGTTTATACTTAATCGCTCTATAATGTCTCCGTGTCATTCTTACCGGAACCGAACCTCTTTAGAAACTTAAGATACGGCAACAATGTAACTCTTATACGTATAGCTATCTACCTGATCGACTCGGTACGTCGCATTCCAGTCAAACACCGCAGAAGCGTCTTTTTATGTGCCCTATTGTTTAGATTGAGATGTAAAGTAGCAAGGTTGTATCGTTTTGACTATAAAATACGGTGCTATATCCTTTTTTTTTCCTTCTTTTTCTGGAGAAGTAATAATAAGTCTCAAAAGCAAGCTGATCTCTCTCTAGCTATGTATAAGTCTCTTCTTCATTCCATTCGGAAATAAAAACGCACCCGGCCCCTTCCCGCCTTTTTCACATTTTTTCCCGCTTTTTCTTTTCTTATTCCTTTCGTATTCCCACCCTTTTTTTACTCCTAAATGCCAAATTATTCTCCTCGTTTTTCTGCTGTACCCACTTCGTCGGATATTTTTTTCTTCTTCTCTTCTTCCAGAGAGAGAGAGAGAGAGAGAGAGGAAAGGAGAGAAGACTGGGAGAAAACGAGGGAGAAAGATCCCAAAAAAATTGATCCGACGAAAAAGAGGTTGGGGCGTCGGGAAAAATTCTTTTCCAAAAACGTAGAGTCTGCATTGCGGGGAGGCCCTCCTTTTAGGAGCCAGTCAGGGACGCCGCGGACTTTTCCTCTCTCTCTCACCCTTCGCTTTACTCTTTGCCTTCTGGCGAGCACTAGCCACCAGCTTCAACCCTTTTACCCGGACGGTGACGTCACAGGGATGGGGGTTAGGGAGTGGCGGGGAAAATGCCACGCTCTTAGCTCTCTCTCTCTCTCCTACGCTATAGGGATCGGAGAAGAGGATTTTTGGCGCGGGAAGGTCAACGCACTCTACTTACTCCGTTCGCGCCAAACCACGCGCTGGCTAGCGTGGCTAGCTGCTGCTGGCTCGTTTCGCGCCCTAGCTTCGCTTCATTCGGATGCGAAATGTTTAGCGGGGCGGGGCTATTCCAAATCATTCTCTCCTCTATATATATATATATATGATATAAAATGGCGGGTATTGCGAAGGGGAGGGCTGGAAACCAGCATCAAACGTTACGTTTTGGTTGACTGAAAGCTTTAGGTACACACACACACACACACACACACACATAGGCGCGTATTGAATGTAGATAACTTTTGACAGTGGAGGGAAAGAGAAGGGCATTATGGGTTTTATGGTATTGCACGTGCTGTGGTCGACAATGAACTTTTTTATATTCCCTCCCTCCCCCCTTTCTTTCATCCCGCCCGACATATTTGGAGACGTCTGGTCTCCCATATTGTTAGTGTAAATGTACTATAAAGTCTGGATTTTATACATTTTATTGTCAACTTGTACTTATAGATACCTTTATTTTTGGGTGTGGGCAGAAAGTTAAAATTTAATAATAAAAAAGTAAATTTCTTTTTCTCTAAAAAGATGGGAAAAAATAAAAGATAAGTGAACAAAATGGAGATGGAATGACTGAAATAACAGATATTGAAATTGCAGACACGATTATAAATTTACGAAAGAAAAAAAATCCATTTCCCTAAAATACTTTTTCATCATTTCGACCCTTTAAATTAAATTCATTTAAATCGCCAAGTTTAATATTTTAAAATTTTAATTTTGTCCCTCGACCAGTTCGGTTCATAAGGCATAGATGGAGCATGCTCTTCCTTTTTTTACCTTATCCGAGTTTTTACCTCATACCTGTACAAAAATATATATATAGGATAATATAATAATACAATACTCTAGAATGCTAGCGAGTCAAGCGTATCTACTTCGAAAGAGGAATGCACTTTTTCCCATCTTTTATCTTCCCCTACAGTCTCTAAAACCACCCTCCCCTCTGGCTTCACAGACCGAAAAAACCCAAACAATTTTTTTTTCTTCAAAACATACCCTAGACTATCAAGAACTCGGATTTTCATTTCCGAAAATTAAATACCGTCAAAGATGGCCGATCAATTGAAAAATTTTTAACTTTTTATTTTACTCAATGGCTTTAAAAATCAGCTGACATCCACCACGCGCTTTTTCATATGCTTATACCGTATAATGGCACGAGCGAGATACCCCTTTTTGGCGCGAGCTTCCATTGTTTTGGCGGGAATAAAAACAAACCCACGTGGTTTATCAAAATTTAGATTTTTAAAAATATGGTACTTAGATAAAATTGAGGTGTTTTGATTCCGAAAAATACGAAAATTAACGTTTTTTCACTCCGTCGCCGCGACTAAAATCTGTTGATAAAAAACTTGTTTTTCCAAAATCTTATTATAACGATTTAGGTTTTGAGGTCGCTACAATGTATTCGTGTTATTTTTATTTATTTATTTTTTTATCCCTTTCTTTTCAAATTGATGTTTTAGAGAATTTTTGAGTTGCGTTTCTTTTATTTTTCTATTATATTCTTTTTGACGTAACCATAAAAGTTTTCCAATGCATTTTTAAACAGTCGAGTTATATAGGTAGTCTACTTCAATATTTAATCGGGAACCTCAATTTCTTCGTCTCTATATAAGATTTTTAAAAACGCAACTCTCTCTCTAGACAAGAATGTTCCACGGGGATTAAGCCTTATATATATGTTACCCCTTTTTTAATGGTGCCAGAAAAGATTTCTGGTTATCTAAAGGGATAGTATCACATCCTGGTGTTGGGGGGGGGGAATTACGAAATTATCATATTGTCCAGTATACAGGGTGCTCCAAAAATAGGGTAATTATAGGATCGAAGTATAGTGGGGTGGTTCTATGGGAAATCAATTTTGAGACGAAAATGTAATTTTGCAATAAAGGGACCCCTAAAGAAGTTATGATTTGAGTGTTTTACTGATGACCCCTTAATTAAATTGCGGTTTTTTACTCAAATTTTGGGGTCATCCGTCAAATACTCCAATTATAACTTGTTTAGGGTGGCCTTCTTAGGGCGAAATGTCATAGAAGTTACAACATTTTCGACTCAAAATTAATTTCCCATAAAACCATCACCCTGTATAGTAAATAAGACTTTACCTTCGCTTGAATTTTTTTGCTTAACCCTAAATGTTTTATCTGATCATCTGAAAGGGTTGTTTTTTCTCCTTCCTTATAGGAGGGTGGGTTATTCTTGTTTTTTTCAATACATACATAAGCGCGCGCGTCTTATTCAACACTAAATAACTATTTCAAAAGAGTAAATTTCTTAGCGTCCTAATTTAAAATCAAGGAAAAATTGGGACCAAAGGGTTAGAAGTATTATTCTTTATCTAGTGTTATATAAATTGTTTAATATATAGTTTTTTTTTTTTCATCCCCTGGAGAAAGTAGTTTTTATATATAAATTTTATTTTTTTTTTACCCTGAATGTCTAGACAAAATTAAGCAATCCAACCTTTTGGGGGTAAACTATATTGATTGATTAACAATATAAATAATTCGGATTCTTTATAGGAAATAACTAAAAAATCTTGTTAACCTAGTTTACTTTTTAACGAATTACCGTTGAGAGGGTAAACATATTCCGGTTACCTGCTTGTTGACACCTTTGATTTATTTATTTACTTATTTATTTATTTATTTATTTATTTATTTTTTGAAATTAGAAGAACTATATGGACCGGTAAATTATTTATCGTGACGACGATTTAATTATCATTTGGTAATTAAATTTATTAATTATATTACTTATTATTATAATTATTGTCATTTTATTATTACCTGTTTGTTGACACCTTCTATTTATTTTTTTATTTATTGTTTTTATTTATTTTTTTTTTTTTATTTATTGTTTTTATTTATTTATTTATTTATTTATTTATTTATTTTATTTATTGTTTTTATTTATTTATTTATTTCATGTTTTTATTTATTTATTTATTTATTTTTTTATTTATTTATTTTGTTATTTATTTTTATTTATTTATTTGTTGGTTGAAATGGGAATTACCATATGGACCGGGAAATTATTTATCGTGACGACTATTTAATTAGCATTTGTTAATTTAATTTATTGGGGTTCGAATAATTTTTAATGAAATATCGAACTATACGGGTTAATCAATAATTGGTTTAGGATTTCCTTTAAACTTTAAAGGCGCCAAACGTATTTTGAATATTAAGAATTTTAATTAATACGCACGAATTTTGCGTATTAACCTAATTAGACCCGCGTCGAACGCGTGCCTGATGTGATGCTTGGTTTCCATCTTTTATTTTATTTGCCTAGAAATCTTTTTGACCTTTCCATTTGACTTCCTATGAAGAAAAACGCACGACTTAGCTAAAATAATGGGATTTTTTTTTTTTTTTTTACCAATTTGAACTTTTTTTTCTTTCATAAAATCATCAGTTACGCTATTCTAAACTTCCTCTTTTAAATCTCTGTTTTTTTTTCATGAAAGAAATTGCGCCAAAAACTATATTGACCATTTTTGTCGTATAAATATTCCCGCCAATGTTTTTACTCTACCACGTGCTAATACCGAAAACTTTTGGCGGGAACTAAGTGGCGCGAGACGCTCGTCGAAACGACCCGTGACAGTCATTTAATGTCATCTTAATACTTAATTAGTGTATACGATACAGAAAGAAAAAAATGTTGAATTCATCAAAATTACCGTCGCTACCCCTCCCATTATAAACACTAAAGCACCTAGAGATCAAAGCGAGATATGCCGACTATATTATAATGTGAAATATGATTCGCTTGGCGTATCACACACATACACACGATATATCATATTTCTGATGTGTTTGTATGTGTATGGGCTTTTTCGTATTCCCACGACTAAACGATTTCCAAGTTTATTTAAATTATTATATGAGAATCCATGTTGGCTGTTCTGTTGTTGTATACAATGAACAGGATATGCTTTATGATAGTGTTTAATTTTTTTTTCCTACAGGGTTGCCATAGTACCTGGGGAAAGTCGGGGAATTTTGAAATGAACTAAATTATCTGTGGCAATCCTGCGATAATTTTACGTTTTAATTATTAATCGAGGAATCGAGGGGAGCCACACTTTTAAAAGGTTTATGGGCATTTGTGGGCTTTTGTAAATAATGCGGGAAACTACACTTTAAAGGATTATGGGCATTTGTGGGTTTTTATAAATAATGCGGGAAAGCACACTTTAAAGGATTATGGAATATGGACATTTGTGGGTTTTACAGGGCTGATACTAAGTCACTTTTTTCACTAAAAGTCACTTTTTTCAAATTCGGTTACTAAAAGTCACTTTTCCAAAAATTAGTTGCTATTTGTTACTTTTTTTTTTTTTTTTTTTTGAATTTTTGATCATTTCGGTGTTATTTATCTTCTTGACCACAACGTTAAACGTAATATATTTGTCTTATGATGGTTTAAGCGCAAAAACTCCTCACCCAATCTGGAGTATCCCTAATTATAATATTAATTAAACTCTCAGATTGGACTCCTCACCCAATCTGGAGTATCCCTAATTATAATATTAATTAAACTCTCAGATTGGACTCCTCACCCAATCTGGAGTATCCCTAATTATAAAATTGAACTCTCAGATTGGACTCCTCACCCAATCTGGAGTATCCCTAATTATAAAATTTAACTCTCAGATTGGACTCCTCACCCAATCTGGAGTATCCCTAATTATAAAATTGAACTCTCAGATTGGACTCCTCACCCAATCTGGAGTATCCCTGATTATAAAATTAATTAAATATATTTGTCTTATGACGGTTTAAACGCAAAAGTAGCGAGATCACAATTGATCAAAGCCCATAATCGTGGAGCTCGCTTCACTCGCTCAGCAAATGTTTGACTTATTATTTAAAATTAATCCAATTCAAATGTATGTTTTGTTTTTGATTTAAAACGACATCAATTACTTTGCATTCTGAGCTGCGCTCCAAAATGGTTTAATTGAATTTAGCCTCAGACCTTTTATGAGGTGACCTTTCCTTTGACTGGAAATATCTAAGCCCACAGATTGGGCGTAATTACGACACCGACCTTAAAAATATCTTTTAAATCGGTCATCTCTGAAAACATTTCATTTCAAGTGGCCCTTTTTTATAGCTTAATTTGCCCCTATTTAGTCACTTTTTGCTTACTATTTCTAAATTAATTAGTCACTTATTCAACTAAAATTGAGCGTATGAGTGAGTATCAGCCCTGGTCTTAATAAAAATGCGGGAAACCGCACTTAGAAGGATTATGGGTATTTGTGGGTTTTTATAAATAATGCGGGAAAGCACACTTATAAGGATTATGGGTATTTGTGGGTTTTTATAAATAATGCGGGAAATCACACTTAAGGATTATGGGCATTTGTGGGTTTTTATAAATAATGCGGGAAATCACACTTAAGGATTATGGGCATTTGTGGGTTTTTATAAATAATGCGGGAAATCACACTTAAAAGGATTATGGGCATTTGTGGGTTTTTATAAATAATGCGGGAAACCACACTTTAAAGGATTATGGGCATTTGTGGGTTGTAATAAAAATGCGGGAAAGCACACTTTAAAGGATTAGGGCATTTGTGGGTTTTTATAAATAATGCGGGAAAGCACTACACAGGGTGTTTCTGATAAGTCTGCCATAAATGTAATGGTCTGTACTGTACTTTGGGTCAAACTAAGTGGAAAATGTCTAAGAACACGAGGTCCACAACGTTTAATTACGGATATATTTGCGCATAAACATTGATTGAATATTCTCTGGTTTTAGGGGACCAATCAATATGTTTTTGGGAGCCCATATCTCCCTAATTAAATGTTGTAGACCCCTGTATTCTGTGACAATTTTCACCCAGTTTGACCCCAAGAACATTACCCACCCTTTAATTTATGGCAGACTTATCAGAAACACCCTGTATAAAAATAAATATTCAAATCAGAAGAACATCTTTATAGTTAAAAAAATGACAATATTTATAGGATTATAGTGGAAGAATCGGAGAGGATATTATCAAAGATATAACAATATAACAAAACATTACATAATAGAAAATAAAAAGAACGCGAAAACAAAACACCTGCCAAAATGTGCACGCCTTATCATTAAACCTAAAACTGCATGTCCTTGTGGTTAAATAAGCTTTCTCTCTCTCTCTCTACTTCGCTGTAAGTGTTGCTAGACGAATCAACCTTATTTCCAACAACCAAAAGTCTACTCTACGATACATACATACAAGGAATTTTTTCGTTATAGTTTTTCTTTTTCTTTTACTCTCTAGAGGGTCATTGGTGTATAAGTCTATCCCATTTTAGTTTCCGTGACTACTTTTTTAACCTATGGATAGTTTATATAAGAAAACCTTCCGCCCCTTTATCAACATTTTCTGTATTTTAACATTGGGATTTGATATATATATAAGCATGAAGGTGCTTTTTTATGGCGATCACGAACGTTGACGAAGACGAGGTTCGTAACAGCTTGTCGTAGACTGACACCCCCTCTCTTCCCCCCCTGTAATGTCAGTAATGGAGAATTAACTCGCGTGGCTGGCGCGTGTGGCGCTGCGGGCGGGACCTCTGACAGAATTTTTTTATTTTATTTTTTTTTTCTTCTGATCGGCGAGGGCTTTTTGGCGGGCGACCTGCTGTCCAGTGAGAGCTTCTCTTAGTTCTCTCAACACCCAAAGTTTAGGGGGGTTGGAGAAGGGGAGGAATGACTTGGGGAGTCCGTTTCAGGTTGAGAGGTTAATAGAGGGAACCTTGGTGACCCTTAATTTGTGTATATTTTTTTTTTGGAGACCCAGGGGTCAAGTACCAGGAGAAAATCGCTTATGAAAATACACGATTTCAGATTTACGATATGCCAGTTAATATTATGAGTTTCGGGTGGTTCTCAGTGATTCCTTGTGATTTGTTTTATTCATTTATTTATTCTCTCAAAGTGTTGCCAGGTCATTTGTGAGGCAAGAATCTACAGAGCTAGCAGTTCAGTTTGAATCAGTACTTGACTAATTTGACTCACAGAGGGCCTGACAACCCCGCTCTGAAGTTAGTTCTGATAGAAAGGGGGGGTAGGAATTTTCTCTAGACCCAACAGTGAAAATTATTTTACGTGAAATCGCCTCAATGTCACGTGATACCTAATTCTAGTTTTTTGCTATGCGATTCACGCGATAAACCACTCTCCACGGATCCATGGTTCACAGCTTGATGGAATATTTACTTAATTTTGTTACTTGATAGTGATTTTTACCACGTAATGAGTATATAAAATTGGCCCCGTTACCGTTTTAGATGATCTACACTGTACTCTAAGTTGGGATAGGAAATTCCCGGGGATAGAATGCTTCTTCGCCCGGGACTCTCTTGGATGACAGAGACCGGGGAGAAGAGAGGTTGAGGAGCGGAAAGATTGGTAGAAGCTGAGTTTGGCTGCGGCTTTCCTCTTAGCGCTGTCTGACAAAGAAAAGGGCGACATCCCCTATAACAACCCGTTTCACTCCAAGATTATACCGAAGGCGAAGCTAAAAATCCATACATTCCTTTATTTTCGAAGCTTTCCGTCACTTTGGGACCTTTTCAGTTCTAGTAGAAACTTGGAAGCGAAACTTATCCTTCACTAAAATAAAAGTAAAAAGGTTTGCAAACATCTTTTAGTTTTTTTTTTTTAGTAAAAAAAACAGGGGCATAACCTTAAAATGGTTTCACATCGCAAGAGTTGATAAAAAAGAATAAGGTGTTGGACAATATTCACTTATCAAAATTTTTTAAAAATCTGGTTGCTTTCAAAAATACACAGAGAAGTATCCGATACCTCGTTTCTTCTTTCCTCGGTCT